>WNHD01004461.1:0-15184 GCA_011057455.1 Ganaspis sp. Gsp50 | reverse complement strand
TCAGTGAGTAAACCAACGTTTATCTTTGTACACGATTATACAATTATAACTTTTGAAATTTACTTTACATTCATGAAGCTGTTTTGTTTATTCCAGATAGATTCATTAATGTATTCCTAAAATTTAAAGAACAACTTTCGGTAAGTTATTTCTCGTAGTTCAGTAACTACTACATTTTTTATAGCGTTAATATTTCGTTTTCATAAACTTGAATAAACAATGACCGTTGGTGTACATAAATTGTAAAACATGACGTATATGATGCATGGTTCATAAACATGCAAATGAGCAAGTTTGCATGAATTTTGATTACATACGTGTCCGTATTTTTTACGAATTGCTATCGGATAATATGCACAAGAAACGAACTACTACAGATTTTTGTAATTGTAAATCCGTTTTTAAAGATATATGTTTAATTCTTAAGAGTTTTTTAAGCGAGTTATGAAAAGAAACATTGAATATTAGCGTTTTATTTATTATTCGGGCATTGAGAATAATAACTTTCATTTGATTCTATCAGATTTTCTACATTTCGTATTGTTGTTTAATGATTTTATACATCTTTCAACATTTAAAGAAAAAATAAATCATGTAATAGTGTATGTAGTACATTGGATTATTCGCAATTGACGTAAACGGTTGTTATATTTCAGATTCACGCTACAATCAACATCGAGATGTCAGCTAACTCATATTTTGAAAAACAAAAATGCAAAGATTTTGAAAATAATCATAGAAAACGTGTTTATGAGAAAACAAAAAATCAATTCAAGAAAGTTGGGAGTATGGCGCAAGAACTGCAATCATTGTTCCCGAATACAACTATCGACACTGAAGACAAAATTTGTAACTATTACTTCTCTAAGTTGCGGGACAGAATTCGACAAAATAAAGCAGAAGAACTACAAACGCAACCATCCGAAGCCTTATCACCATCTATGCTAACGCAAAACAGTGGCTCGACGTTATTTAGCAGCAACACGTCTGACGTATCGTATGTCCCTCAGGCAGACCTACAAGATGTAGAAAAATTAAACGCTGAACTTGACATTTATAAATCAACGGTTTCACCTCTAAAAACTTTAAGTGAAGTTGACATTAGGTGTCGTTCAAAGTATGTGGCAAGAAAATACACAGAAATAGCGGAAATACAAAATTCAGGGCTTCTATATAAATTGAAAAAATTGTATGACGTAACAGAAAATGAAAAATACGAATTTCCGACGTTGGAGGTTCAAGACTGTCAACTTTGTGTAAAATGGTTCAAGAATTTTGGTTTGAGTCTTGAAAATTGTAGGTCGTACTTGGAAAAGGTTAGATTGTTGTCAGCCGCGCCTATTTGCCAAATTCCTAATACCGTAGTTCTATCGAAATGGCCTCAGGTCACTGATTACATGCTAAGAAAAGCAAAGAAAATTGTTGATGAAAAAGGGAATTATAAAATGCCTGATCCATATTCGGGCCATTTAATTGATGAAAATGTACGAAAAGTAGCGCTTGACTATTATTTGAATGATGATCTTAACTGCTCCACTCAAAGTCCGAATAAAAATGATACAATTAATATCTATGAAAATGGTGAAAAAGTTGTAAAGGTAAAACGTTACATGTCTTGTACTATTCATGAAGCGTATCGAATGTTCAAGCGCGACAATCCGGACTTCAAAATGGGCCATTCAAAATTTTACACTCTCCGACCGAAATGGGTTGTCCTTTCACCTATGAAGCAAGTTTTTTTGTGCATTTATTGCACTAATTTTGAATTACTGTTAGTGGGATTGAAGAATTGTTTAAATAGGTATGGTGTTGAAGTTCTGAATTTGCGCGATATCGTTCTTTCTGCCGGAGTCTGTTCGGTGAACAACGATGCGTGCGTATTTAAAGAATGCGATGAATGCCCTGGAGTCAATGGAATAGTTGGAAAAATTACAGATTATTTTCAATACGAAGTCCAAGAAGACATAACTTTCGCTGTGTGGGAAGGAAATGATCTTATCAGAAAAACAACTTCAACAGAAATCTTTATTAAATCAGAGTCTGAATGGACTCTAAAAGTAAATACTCATCTTAAATGCAAAAAAATCCAACAAAATGGAATGAGACAAGAAAAAGAAATCTCGAAACAAAATTTATCCCATTTAATATTACACATAGATTTTGCGGAAAATTGATCGGTGATTGTTAAAAATGAAGTACAGTCATACCATTGGAAATCAAAACAAGTTTCTATTTTTACTGCAGTATGCTATTTTGGCCAAAGCACCGAAAGCTATGTCGTCATAAGTGATGATTTATCTCATGATTCAGCGCATGCATTGTTCGCAATTGACAAAATTTTACATGATTTGAAGAAAAGATTTCCAAAAATTATAACGCGGAGTATGACAATAATTTCAGATGGAGCGGCTAGTCATTTTAAAAATCGATTCCAATTACATGAATTCAAAGCATCGAAGCTTGAAATGAAATGGTTGTTTTCTGCGACGGGACACGGCAAAGGGGCGTGCGATGGCTTAGGGGAACTAGTAAAACATTTTGCGACGAGACACAATCTAAGTGCAGATGAAACGCAGTATATTCAATCTGCAGAGACATTCATTGAAGTCGTTCAAAAAAAAAAACTCCGAATATAAAACATCTTTTTATAGAAAATGGGGAATTAGAGAGGTTTCGAATTAAAAAAAAACATTTGGAAGAAAGCACCGACATACAAAGGTATTCGGGAAACTCATATGTGGAAAAATGAGATTGGAAGAAACAAAAATAATAAAGTGTACACGGCAAGAACTTGTGAACACATGTGGAAACTTGCTAAATAACAGCCATGATTTAGATAAAGATGAGTTTCACATGATTTAGTAAGTTCCATATGTATCTGACTTAGGTTAAGATTCTCGATAGACATAAAACGGTAAAGTAAGCAATATAAAAAAAATATGTTTCTTGTTTGTGATGATTTATCTCTATACACTTATTCTATGTAAACTGGAAAATAAATTCCTCTTTGATGACTTTGTAGATAAAATATTTTTAACAATACAGAATCTTAGTATGAAAAAATTATAAAATAGTTACTATACTTTGTTATATTACACAATTTGACAGGGTGTCTACTAATTTTGTACAACAAAATTCCCGGTCATTTCCCGGTCTCTTTTTAAATTTTTTCCCGGTTCATTTTCTGCTGTCAAAAATGAATTATTTAAAATATAAACATAAATGTTTAGCTATAAAGAATGATTTTTTTCCATTTTAAAATATTACGCCTATTTTACACAAATAAATTTTTTAAACTTACTTTATTCTTTATTTAAAATATATTAAAAATATATTTAACATATGAATTTGATTGTTAACGTAAATATAATTGTTTAAAACATTTCATTTATAAACAGAAAAAATGAATTTAAGTTTTTAAAAATTTCCCGGTGTAGTAAAAAATCCCCGGTTATTTCCGGGTTTTCTCGGTTTGTAGACACCCTGTTTGAACAATTCCAGTCGACACTTACCGAGCAGTTCACGCTTGTGCCGAAAAAACACGTTTTTCATTCAAAAATTCATTACTCGAAAACAACGAATTTTAGCTACTAGGCAATAAACTAATTTGCAGTTCAAAGTGTCCTCTTGATTTGGAAAAAGTTTAAAAAAAAAAGAAATACACTTTTTGAGATACCGAATTTCAAAAAAATTTCGCACTTTTTGTTTTTTGCAAAATAAAAAATTTCTAACCAACTCTCTGCCATTGTTCATACATGAAATCGATAGTGCAAGTAATAACGAATATTTTGAAACAAGAATCAGGAAAATCGGTTCAGTTTTGACAAAGTTATGAGCAATTGAAAAAAAAAATTTTTAAATGATAAAAAAAATCGATTTTGACCAGAAAAACAAAATTTCCGATAAATCTTAGAAAAAATTTTTTTCGGGCAAACAAAAAAATACGTGTCTCATTATTTTGACCAGAGAACAACATATTTGAGTTACCTCGAAATCGAAGACCTCATTATTTTGACCAGAGAACAACATATTTGAGTTACCTCGAAATCGAAGACCATGTCCCGAATAGCTCGGTTGAATTGATATGGAAAGCATCATATAAACAAGAAACTTTAAATAAAAAAATTAAATTTATTAATGAAGTGAAAATAAATTTTAAAAAATAGAGTAAGAAATTGATTTCTCTCCATTTCAACGGTTTTTTAAAAAATCAAATTTATTTTTTAACCAAAATAAATTAACAAATTAATTTTTTTTAGACACATGAAAATAAAATTTCAAAATCTTTAATTAATATAGATGAAATAGTAGTTCCTATGAATATTCTTTATAAAAAAATAATATTGTTTGTTAAACAAATTATTAAAAAAAAAAAAATTTAAGACAGATGGAAATAAATTTTCGAAATTCCTTCTGAATAAAGCAAAATAAGAAATCTCCAATTCAATTTTATTTCTAATCAGAATAACCTAATTTGTTTAAACAAATTGAGTTAAAAAATGGACTTCTGCTAGACAGACATAATAAAAATTACGAATATAAAAAATACAGTCAACAACACATTAGAATTTTGTGCTTCAGTTTTACGAATTTCTAGAGAATGACTGTTTTTTGTCAAAATTAAAACCCATCAAAATTTTACAACAAAACTCTATCAAATTTTATAACTATATGGTAATTCGAGCCAAGTTTTCAAATGTCTCATTCTCTAAAAATTTGTACATTTAAATTGAATACTTATAGTTTATAATTTTAAATAAAAAATCAAAATTCACAATATTATAGTAAAAAAATCTCTAACTGATTTCTGAATAAACTAAAATTTTTTGATTAAATAAATTTAATTAACACTAATTTAATTAATTAAATTAATTTAAAATTAACTAATTTAATAAAAAACAAATAAAGGCCCACTATTTTTATTCGAAATTATACCAAAACAAAAAAATATTTCTCTGATGAATTTCTGTAAACTAGACACTTTTAAATCAGGAATCTTCATCGGCCAGTTCTAAAAAAATCATGCGAATCACATTTTGCGATTTTCAAACGCGATTTAACAAAAAAAGTGAAAAATCACAAGTCTCAATATTTTTTGTCTCAATTTCATCGGGTCAAAAAAAACATTTCACGACAGAATTAATGTCAAATGGACCATTTTTAAAACCAAGATTAATAATTGATATGATCAAAACAAAATTATTCGAACCCCAGTTTGAAATTTTCAAAGACCATTTATCAAAAAAGTCGAAAATTCACAAGTCTCTATATTTTTTGTCAACATTTTAAAGAGTCGAAAAAAACAATACACTACACAATTTCTGCAAAACAGATCCTTTTTAGAAATAGGATTCATCATTAAAATGTTCGCAAAAAATCATTTGCATCAAACTTTGGAATTTTCAAACAAGAAATACGAAAAAATCAAAAACTCTCATTAATCAGAATTTTTTGTCAAGATTCTTTTAGGGCAAAAAAAATTCCACTATATAATTTCTGTCCACTAGACACTTTATTTAAAAACTAAATTCACAGTTTGAATCTCGACTCTTAGAAACTCGAGATTTAAATTTGAATTTTTTGAAAAAAAAATTCATGTAACTCTTTTGGCGATTTTCAACAAGTGCTGACATCCGTAAACACGACCCATAATTGTTGTAATGTTTCTGTGAGTTTCCGTGCCAAAATTGATTTTTTTCGATTTTGAATCTTCAAAAATCGAGATTGTACTTATGAAATTTTCAAAAAAAAAAATCCCACGTAACTTTTTTAGCGATTTTCGACAAGTGTTTATAACTCTCAACACGATCCATAATTGTTAAAAAGTTCTGAAAATTTCTGGGCCAAAATTAATTTATTTCGGTTTTGAATCTTCAAAAATCGAGATTATACTTATGAATTTTTCGAAAAAGAAATTCCGTATGACTCTTTTTGCGATTTTCAATTAGTGTTTACATATGTAAACACCATCCATAATTGGTGTAAAGTTTCTTGAACTTTCCGCGCCAAAATTAATATTTTTCGATTTTGAAACTTCAAAAATCGAGATTTCAAATATGAATTTTTTGAACAAAAAATCCCAAACGAATCATTTCGCGATTTTCTATTAGTGTTTACATATGTAAACACGATCCATAATTGTTGCAAAGTTTCTGTAACTTTTCGGGTCAAAAATATTTTTTTCAGATTTTGAATCTTTAAAAATCGAGATTTTAAATTTAGTTTTTTAAAAAAAAATCACATATGACTCTTTATGCGATTTTCAAACAGTGCATAAATCCGTAAATACGATCTATAATTGTTGTAACGTTCCTGTAACTTTTCGGACCAAAATTAAGTTTTTTCAATTTTGAATCCTCAAAAATCGAGGTTTCAAATCTCAATAATTCGAAAAAAAATCCCATGCCTTTCTTTCTGCGATGGTCTATTATTGTTTACATATGTAAACATCAACCCTCATTGAAATAAAGTTTCAGTAACTTTTTGGCCCAAAATTAATTTTTTTTAGATTTTGAATCTTCAAAAATCGAGATTTCAAATATGAACTATTCGAAACAAAAATTCCATATGGTCCATTCTTTTTTGTTTTCTAACTTCAGATTTGTAATCATTGACCCCAAAAACCCCTGGTTACCTAGTTTCATAAAAATTGATTAATTTTAAAATTTTATGTCCGCCATATTGGATCCGACATTTTGGATTTATGTTTTTTGACTTCAGATTCATAATCAGCGACCCCAAAAACCCCTAGTTACCATGTTACAAAAAATTGGTTAATTTTCAAATATCATGTCCGCCATATTGGATCCGACATTTTGAATTTTTGTTTTCTGACTTTAGATTCGTAATGTGCGACTCCAAAAACCTCTGATTACCAAGTTTCATAAAAATTGATTAATTTTAAAATTTCATGTCCGCCATATTGCATCCGCCATTTTGAATTTTTGTTTTTGGACTTCAGATTCCTAATTAGCGACCTCGAAAACTCTTATATCGTCGGAGCTTCTGCAATACCCCGAATCCAGGTTTGGTATATATCGCATATCTGCGACTACCTTAAGTGCTATATTTAGTGTAAAGTTCCATGCATGATAGCTCTTAAAGAATTCGCAGATATGCGGTATTTAACAAACGTAGAGTTGCGGCATTGCAGTAGCTCCGACGATATACTAAATTATATAAAAATCTAAATGCAGGAAAAATGTATGCATTTGGAACCCATTTCTTGGATTGAAACTCATACGCAGGAGGGTTAACAAGGCGGGACTTTCAATTTACGAAATCTTTCAACATACCGGCCACCTTGCGAGCTGACGCTTAGATCGCAAGAATAAGAACAAATGAAACAACAATAACATTAATAAAGTAAACAGGTTAAATTACAAAACATCAGACTGATTTAAGATTGGAAGAAGTACAATTTGCGAAATTCTGAATTCCCAGTTTTTACGTGAACAACTCGAATTACATTATCACGTCCATAGATACCCTTAGTTATACGTGCAAGATTCCACTTCGCTGGTGGAGCGTTTGCATTCTTGAGTAGTACTAATTCACAAACCTTTATATTAGGTTTCGTTAAAAACCACTTGGTTCGCTGTTGTAGGGTTTGAAGGTATGTTCGTGACCAGGATCGCCAAAGGTCTCCAACATGCGCTGGTAAAATTGCCATCGAGTCAAATAATTTTCCTTAACATTGGTGTACGATTCGGTAGGTACAATTTTCGGTGTAGATTCCATCAAAAAATGACCGGGTGTGAGTATAACGCAACTTTCGGGATCATCGTTAATCGCACCTAGGGGCCGTGAATTTAAACAATATTCTTTCTGACATAAAAGCGTATTAAGTTCCTCGAAAATTGGCGTAGAATTTAATAAAAGCTTTCGCAAGTGACCCTTAACACTTTAGATACAAGCCTCCCATAAACCACCGAAGTTAGGAGCTATTGGAGGCATGAAATGCCAGTTAGTACCGTCATCAGCGAGTAAAACATGATATTCGGGATTTTTAATAGAGTCCAGAAAGTGTGCGAAAGCTCTCGATCAGCGCCATGAAAGTTAGTGCCGTTCTCGCTATAGAGATCACTTAGCAGTCCGCGACGAGAAGTAAAACGCCTACAGGCCGCCAAAAACGTTGGTGTCGAGTAATCATGTACCAGTTCCAAATAAACTGCTTTTACTGCAAAGCATATAAATATCGCTATCCAAGCCTTCTGAGGCTTTGATCCACGACCTGATCTTATTCTTACTAAAAAGGCCCGTGTGAGAAAAAGGGCAAGATGGAGAAACTCTAGCAGAAGGGAGTTCACTCATGATCTGCGTTTCAGTACGGGCTCTATCTCTTATACAGGTAATGCAATGATAGATAATTGCTCTAGTCATATTTCGAGCATTCAGTATCCAGTACTAAGTACGGGACATCGACAATGTTAATTGAATCTCAGCATTTAGCAGGTTTCGATGAAATAGTTCTAGGATACGACGTGAAAGCACGTGTTTAGGTAAGAAAGCGGGAGAATGTTGATGTGAAGCAAGAGAAGACTTTTGACACCGAGCTCCAAGCCTAATAATTCCCTTATAATCAAGAAATGGATTAAGATGCCTTAAAGTTGAGTCCAAGGGAAGTTTTTCATTGGATTTTAGACAAACGATTACTCTCGAGAAGACATCTCTTTGTAGATAAAGGATTCAAAACGTGGAAGAATTGCGATTTTCGTCAGCAGATAATAATTTAAAAAATTTTGTTTTTACCTTAAATGCTTTAACAGTACGCAAAACGTACGCAGTAATACGTAACAAGCGTGCCCATGATGATTGTCGTGATATTAGTAATGATTGCCAAGTGAAGAATAGAATAGAATCTGTCCAACAAAATATCGAAAAATAGATGAATTTTAATGAATTGATAATAAAACAAAAGATTTGCCAGCAGATTAGCGGCACACAACTTCAAACGCGGAATACTAAAGGTTTTGAGCGAAGCAACCTTAGTTTAAGCCATTAAGATTTTTACAGAGATAATTCCAGAGGTATCGGTGACACGACAGTATACTACTGCAACACAGGCAACACTTGATGTGTCATAAAATCCATGCAATTGGATAGAAGAATTGCAACTTCCAGTATACTACCTTGGAATTGAAATGTGGGATAACATACGTAACTGAGTGCAGAAGTCATTCCATTCCTGGACTGAATCTGAAGGTAATGAATCGTCCCAACTTGTCAGCTTTCATAGCCAGAGTTTTTGAAGCAATATTTTACCGGTAACAATAACAGGAGAAATCCATCCCATCGAATCAAATAACTTCGCCACTGATGACAAGATAGACCGTTTTCACGGTTCAGCTTTATGAAGTTCTGAAAAACGATAAATGAAAGCATCAGTGGAAGGCTCCCAAAAGATACCCAAAACTTTGAAACCAGGTGAATCATCAATAGGTAACTCCACTGCAAGTCTATGGTCCATTTCCGACAAACCTTTTAATAGTTCCGGGCTATTGCTGAATCACTTTTGCAAAGTAAATCCCCCAGAATGTGTTAACTGGATTATTTGATCCCTTAATGTAAGAGTAGAAGAAATGTCAGGACCGCCAAGGAAAACATCGTCTACATAAGATTCAAGACACAACACAGGAACTGCGAGAGGAAAACGTGACTGCTCGTTTTGAGCTAGCTGATGTAAATCACGGATTGACAAATAAGGCAAACAGGTCATGCCATAAGTGACCGTATTCAATTCATAAACTTTAATAGGAGATTTTCAGATTCACGCCACAGAATGCATTGATATTGACTATCGTCTGGTGACACCAAGATCTGCCGAAACATATGTGTTATATCCCCACATAAAACAAATTTATGTTGTCTCCATCTTAAGATAATGGAGGAGATTTCATTTTGCAATTTAGGACCAGAATGTAGACAGTCGTTCAAGGAAACTCGTCTGGAAGTAAAATTTGAGGTATTGAAAATAACCCTTAACTTGGTTGTCTGACTATCTTTGCGTAATACAGGATGATGCGGGATAAAAACTTTTGGTTTTTCACATTCATTTAATGGACCAAAACAAGTCATATGACCGAGTGTTTCGTAACTTTCCATAAATTTTGAATACTGAGTAGCAAGATTAGTATCGCGTTCAAGCCTTTTTTCTAATCTTGTGAAGGATGATAGAGCGCCATTAATAGAACCACCGAGAATTGTGGGGGATTTATCAAAAGGGAGTTTGACAACATATTTACCATCGGAATTCCTGGAATCCGTTGCTATAAAATGATTTACACATTCAAGTTCTTTTTTTGAGAGTGTATGAACAAATAGGAACACCTCAAACTCCCAAAATCTACTCAAAAATCGGTCAACTGATGGACTCACAGAATGGTGAACATTGATGTGGTGGACTTGTGGAAACGAGTCTGGAAGTTGACCAGAGAGAATTCAACAAAAAATGGTTGATTGAGCAACGAGATTAATTGATATTCCGGAGCAAACACCAGCTTGCAATGTTTGACTATATAAATCTGCATCAATTAAAATGTCAATACGTTCAGTGGGGCAGGGATAAGGATCAGCTAGTTCTAAAGCGCGGAAATTGGATGAAAGATCTGCAAGAGCAAACTGAGTAGGAACGTAAGTTGTTATGTTTGGAAGAACGAATGCTCGAGCTTTTTAATTATCAGAACCTAGTTTCACAGCCTTCACTATAATGGGAACGGAAGAAAATACTTTATTAGAAATATTTCCACTCAAACCCGAAACAGTAACATTGGAAGTTTGGCGTGGGAGACGTAATAATTGTGCTACTGATTCTGAGATAAACGTAGCCTCAGATCCCTGGTCTAGCAAAGCACGAATTTGCACGCGGCGGCCATCAGTGCTTCAATGACAACTCGAGCTGTCGCTAATAAAACTTCTGTGCGACTTTCTTTAGTTGCTCTTAAATGTGCTGAAATAGAAGCTTCATTGTCTAATCTATATTGTGAGCTTGAAGCCGAGTGCGAGGTCACAAATTCTGTCGACTTTCAATCTTGACTAGGAAACTTAGACTTCTCTTGCTGTCGGTGTAAAAGAGAATGGTACGGTTTTTTACAAAAAGAACAAACATTTTTACTCTCGCATGCGCTCCGATTATGCTTTCCTAAACAATTATAACACCTATTATTAGTCACCTATTATTAATCACAACGCTCTTTGATAGATTTAGCTTTAAATTGTGAACAAGAATACAGATTGTGTTCTTTACTACATGAACAACATACCATTTTTGGTACAGTTTGATGAGCGTGGATTTTTGAGCGCGATGCGGTTGATGAATGAGATGAGTTATTAATACATTAATAATTATATTACGCATTGACTTCAAGCTATTCAACCAGTCAGAAGTAATGTCCGAAAACTCAACAATTGTTTTTAAATAATCAAAAATTAAAGTTCTACTATTATTATATCGCGACTCTAAATTTTGCCAAATTACTTGAAAATTATCAACAGTACCGGGCTGATTCTGAGCAATTATTAGCGCTTCATCCTTAAGACTAAGTTTTAAATCATGTAAACGTTCTGCTTCAGTAATAGAATCATTATTAATTACTAAGGAAGTAAACAAATCACGAAAGCAGAGCCATTCACTATACTCTTCGGAAAATGTCGGAATGTTAATGCGAGGAAGATACACAGTTGACATCACTGATTGGCGATTGGTGGTTGATGATGCTCTGGAGCTTTCGGTGCTTGCCCCTGCTTCATGTGAAGGATGGTCCGGAAGATTTGATAAAATATAATCTACTCCATCCTTTTAGATTTCTTCGACTTCAATAAATGTATCAGAATCATATAGCGTTGAAACCTTGGCGTTTTCCTCATCATCGTCTGGAAGAGAAGGTGGATTTGCGGTCAACAACGTGTAATTTTTTCGACACCTCTCCCAGAAATCCTGCAGATTTGAAAATCGTCCTACTAATAATTGACAGAAGGGATTCTTTGCCTTCAGAACTCGATTAACAATTTTCTTAATGGACTCTATGGTCCTCTTCGGGACCTCTCTCCTATTTACATGTTTATGTTTCATTAAAACGTAGTGTTTTTAAATACATTTAAGAGAAATATATAGAATGTTAATTATCTCAGGTAATATTTCCATCAGAATTTTATCGAATCTTCAAAAACTGAAAAAAGACAAAAAATGTTAATCATTGTAGTATAGACCTCTCTGAACTTCTAAAGAAGTTTTTTTAAGAAGTTTTTTAATAAATAAAAATTTGGTTCACTAATAACTATGGACGGTACTGTAAATAATTTTTTTTAATATATTATATATTTAAAGGACAAAATTGAAAATGAATTTGAATTTATCACAGTTTTAATACAACGAAATATTCTAACCTTTCAAAAAACAATTGAAAGTAAAAACAACCTTCTTTTCGTGCGGACAGAATGAAATAATGAATGAATGAATTATGAAGATTATTATATGTAATATCTTTATAATATTTTTATAGGTGCCATTTTCCAGTGCTCAGTCAAAACAAAATTTTGAAGGATGTACCAGTTAGAGAGTTAACTTGCAAAGTTGATGGATACAACTATAATCATATTCTATGGGTTTTCTTCGCCACAGTGAGTTTATGCTTACTTGTGGTGGGCACTATTTTCATGTTCAGAGAACCATTGACCAACTGGATAATTAAGAGAAGAATTCGGGCAGAGTCAGTTTCCTATACTAATGTTGTAGAATCTTCCAACGATCTCGTCAAAATATTGAATGATAGTGACCTTCAAGATCGATTTGATGAATGTATAAAAGTTTGAAATCAATTAAAGCGTAAAATCAGATTAAATATAGTTAATGGATTTATCACCTGGCTTTATTTTATAATAGTTTAAAGCAACGTATCTATTTATAAATTGACAAACTCCTTCCAACTATTGTAAAACCAGATTGATGAATTTAATATTTAGACATTTTTAAATTTAAATATTTATTTAATAAGTAATAATAGTTCAAGATATAATTCGTTGCTAACTGGAGTACCGTGTTAACTCAACAAAGTCAGGTAAAGATATTCTAAGTAGGCCATCATTTATGGTCAATTCCTTAAAAATTGAGAAAAATCATTAGAAACTTGAATCATTAGAAATACAGTAACAAACTTTTAGCGTCACTTCTTATTGTTTAGCACGGGTTAGAGCAGCGTACGCTTAAATACTTGTAACTTCGTTAATTTTTCTCCCATCGACTTGAAATTTCGACAGAATATTCCTGAGATATTGTGCATTCTTTTAAAATTTGAAAATAAAAATTGCAAAAAAAATGTAATACCTTACTCCCCTCCCCCTTCTTAAGGTATTGGTCGTGTCAAATCGTTTTCAAAAGATGTTTTTGAAACTTCACTTAATTATTCTCCAACTTTTTATCCATAAAATAAGATTAATCTGATTATAATTGATCGTCTGTAAGATTAAAAAATAAAAGTCAAAGTTTTATAATTTACATGCATTTTGTGCAAAATCCATAAATATTATTACAATTTATTGTTTAATTTCGAACATATTCGTCAGGTTGCAATAAAACATTAATATGCAGGCCATTTTGAGGGAATAATTACTTAAGATAAGAATATAAAAAATATATTGTTTTGCTCAAAATATATCGAAGATGTAACTTGAACAATTTATAACAAATGCACTGTAAGTAGTACCGTTGCCAAATATAGTACAGTAGTGCATGAGAATTTTTAAAAGAAAGAATAAAGATACTTGAACATTGGTCAACCTTCTATAAAATTAGTGAATAGGAGATAAGATTTTTCATAATTTCTTAACTTAAAATAAAAAATTGTTTTAAAAAAATTCCTGAACACGACATCCACACGACAAATACTTGAAAACATTTGGATAACTAAAAATAAAGTTCAGGTTCGTTTTTTAGCTGAAAGTCTTTAAAGAAATTGTTATTAAAGAAACTAGACAACTAGAAAACATATTAGGATGACGCCACTTCTTTGTCTAGAGTTAAATAATGTGTAACAAGTTTTAACTAAAAGTTCCCAAAAGTGTTTTTCTATCACTTAGACAATACGAATTATTTCTTAAATTTGTGCATTTGTGACATTTGTTTGTCAAAGCATAAATACTCGGATTAATCTGTCCTTTAAAACACTTAACATATTATAAATTCTGCCTTAAATGATTGTTTTTTATTCTTGTAGAAATTCTTGAAGAAATTATCGCGGAAATTCTCAAAGAAATTCCATTGAAATTTCTTACAATTGTTTCCAGGAATCGTTTCACGTGGGATTAGAACGAGGGGCTTTTCTCTCAGGGAATCAACGTAATTTTCCGTACGGATATCGTCGGACTCTTTGTCGAAGCAATTTTCAACGTTGGTTGAAACATTGGTTAACGTCGGACTATGCATTACTTCGCCAAGTTACGCGTCTTGTGCGATTTCGTTATTTTAAAAAGCATTTTGTTGATCAAACGTGTGACTTTGCGGGAAACCTTTGAAGTTTACAGGAATCTGTTGGATTCAGCAGAGTAAGTGTAGAGATGCGTAAACACTAGATTGTGATAATTTTCTTCATTAAACAAATACTCGTGACTTGTAACATAACCTTCAATATCGCACTAAATTTTATGTTCATGGAAAATATATGTTTATTATTTGACTGAACATTTTTTTATATAAACAAGAATAAATTATATCTATTAATATAATATTTAAAGTTAAACTTAAATGATAAAATGAAAAAAAAATAATTTAAAAATATGATAAATTTATTGTTTGCTATGTTCATTAATCGCACTATAAATACTTTGTATTTTATCATAATTAATAACTAAAGGGATGAGGAAAGAAACAAAACTGGACAAGGGAATTTTGAACTCAACAATTGTGCTAAAACAAAATGTTGCATTAAATATTTTTGTGAATCAATGATAACATACACTTCGAATTTTGATTATTTAGATTATTGCTCTCTAAAAATGAATAAGCAAAATTTCACTAATTCACAACTATAAGTATACAACCAATTCAAAAAGCGTATATGGTGGATTTCAGGTGTAATGTCCAACTAAAAATAAAGTGTCCCGATTTATTTCAAATTTTCGTTATGAACAGTCCTATGGGTTAGTAATTTATCACATAAATATTTTGAGATTTTATCAAAAATTGTAGGAG
>WNHD01004460.1:0-11182 GCA_011057455.1 Ganaspis sp. Gsp50 | reverse complement strand
ATGGTAAAAATTCCCCTTAACAACCGTTGCTATGGTATAATTTACATTGACAACCGTTGCTATGGTAACCATTTTCTTAACAACCGTTGCTATGGTAATATTCCCCTTAGCAACCGTTGCTATGGTAAAATTTCCCTTATCAACCGTTGCTATGGTAAACATACCCCTTAGCAATCGTTGCTATGTTAAAATTACCCTTGCCAAACGTTGCTATGGTAAAATTCCCCATAGCAACCGTTGCTATGGTAAAGAATCCCCTTAGCAACCGTTTCTATGGTAAAAATTCCCCTCAGCAACCGTTGCTATGGTAAAATTCTTCTTAGCAACCATTTCTATGGTAAAAATACCCCTTAGCAACCGTTGCAATGGTAAAATTGCCCTTAGCAACCGTTGCTATGGTAAAAATTCGCCTTAGCAACCGTTGCTATGGTAACAATCCCCTTAGCAACAGTTGCTATGGTAAAAGTTCCCCTTAGTACTTTGCCAAGATTTAACTTAATCGGCCAAATAGTTTTCAAGTGATGCCCAAACAAAATTTTGCGCGGACAGACAGATAGACAGAATTTTTTTTTCTGCATTTTTGGAATCCTTGTGACTGAAAACGAATAATTATAGCAAAAATTTTAAGTTTGGTGTAATGTACAGACAAAACTCTGATTTTATTTATATAGATAGATAACCTGTAAAATGGTTGTGGCATATACTTCTATTGGGGTCCTGAGGAGACAACCAATGACTTAGTTGATACAGCCATTTTTATTGGACGGGTTAGTTTGCACCCTTGTAGATTACGATTTTTTTCATAATACCTGTACGGAGAGTACTCCATTGTGTGCACGTGCAGTAATCGTGAGGGAAGGAATGTCCGCCAGGGAGGGAAGACGGGTGGGAATAACAACCAAGAGGGCGCAAAATGCCATTTTTCCGCCTTAAATTAAAGAGAATTCATCTTTTTATCAAATCGATGAATATCAGGCGCGGATATAGAGAGGGCCACAGCAGCATGCCGAAACCTAAAACATTATATTGCTATCTCTTTTTCTCTCACAATTCGCCCCCCCCCCCAAAAAAAAACTCCCTGTCAGGATCCGTGCTGATGATTTTTGAACTCGATAACCTTGAATTCTTTTGAATAAGCGATTTCCCATTTTGAAAAAGGTTATAAAGGGAATAAAATATCTTAAAAACTAATTCACATAAATTCGTTTTTCAACTTTTTTATTTTTTGCTGGTGTGCTAATTTTTATAATTTTTTAATTCCTTCAATCCATCTGACTATATTTTATGTATTTTGTGTATGTGACCTGGCTAGTTAAAAGGGACCTTACATCGGAAATTAAGTTTTCGAGAAAAATGACTGAAATAAACAAGTCGATATTGATGCTCCTGTACGTCAAAATGGCTTAAAACTTATTACTTGAGGGTTTTTAGGGTCACTGGTTGCGAATCTGGAATCAGACTTTCAAAATTCAAAATGGCGGATACAATATAGCATCCAAAAATCAAAAAGATTAGCTTAAAACATGTTGAAAGTTCATGACATTTGCTTGAAACTCATTACTCGGGTGTTTTTGGGATAGCTGATTACGAATCTGAAATCAGATTTTCAAAATTCAAAATATCGGATCCAATATGGCAAACAAAATTTTAAAAACAATTGAGTTTTCTTCAAATTCGTTACTTGGGGATTTTTGAGGTCGCTAATTAAGAATCTGTCATTTATTGATTATAATGGCGGAATCAATATGGAGCCTAAAATTTAATAATATTGGATCCATCATTTTGAATTTTAAAAATCTGATTTCAGATTCATAATCAGCTACCCCAAAAACCCCCGAGTAACGAGTTTCAAGCAAATATAATCAACTTTCAATCTATTTGATTCTCATAATTTTTGGGTGACATATTGGATCCGACATTTTGAATTTTGAAACTAGCTGATTCCAGATTCGTAATCAGCGATCCCAGAAACCTCCGAGTATTGAGTTTGAAACTTTGAATTCTCTGCAGATGTAGGTACTTATTTTTCTAAATTTTTAATCACTTCAATCTAAATGGCAACATTAATTTATGAAGTGGTTCGAAGTTAAATCTCTCTTAGTGTTTGGTGGTCTTTGATTATAGAGATTATATTATATATATGTCGTAGACAGTTGGTTTAAGCTGCGGCAGTTTGCAAACCGCTAGCAGTTGGTAAAATCGCTCTTTTGAAATGCAATTTTTCAGTCATTCTTCCAACTACCTAGGCAGTTTACTTACTCTTTAGAGCTCTTCAGGGAGTTTACTTTATGCCTAATGCTCCTCGCTTTGCATATAAAAAATGACTCATATATTTAACTAATTATTAGTCAAATATGACTGTTTGAAACAATGACTAACTTTTTGCAATTAAATTAGTTATACACGGAAAGACATTTTATTACGAAATTTAATTAAATCGTTTAAAAAATTCAACAATTATCTTTTTACTATTGTAATAAATAAAATTAACAATTTATTGAGAATTTAAAAATAATTGACAAAATGTTATTATAGATAGGAGAAATATATAAAAATATAATTTGAATAATTTATCATTAATAAATTCAATTTAAATAAGTAAACAAGTCTTCCTAATTCCCTGAAGAGGATTAGGTATGAAATAAACTTCCTAACGAGCGCTAGACATTAAGCAAATTGCCTAGGTAGTTAATAGAATGCCTGTTGAATCGCATTTCAAAACAGCGATTTTACCAATTGCCCGCGGTTTGCAAACTGCCTAGGCAGTTTACTGTCGGTTAAACCAACTGCCTACGACATATATAGCTTCATATATGTTAAAGTTATAAAAGATTAATATTTCTCATTTTATTTTAACATAAAGTACCAAATAAACCATTATTAAAGTTAACTATTCTGAATAGAAAGAAAATTGATGAAAGCGATTCTGATATAAGGTGGTGGAAAATAAAACGGTCAGTTAAACAATATTGTTAATTTTTAATCGATTT
Source organism: Ganaspis sp. Gsp50 (assembly GCA_011057455.1). Taxonomy (NCBI): domain Eukaryota; kingdom Metazoa; phylum Arthropoda; class Insecta; order Hymenoptera; family Figitidae; genus Ganaspis; species Ganaspis sp. Gsp50. The sequence continues at coordinate 8,192 of WNHD01004460.1, read as the reverse complement.
TTCTCAGTTTACTTTAAATATTCTTTGTCAATTAATGTTTTATTTTTACCTTGGAAAGTTCTAAAATTAGAATTGTTTGAAAATGTACAGATATTCGATTATGCCTAATTACAATTAATTTCGGAAATGAAATTTTCTAAGGTTTATGTGGACATACCACTTGTTACATGATGAGAATTAAAAGGAGTAGAGATTTCTATTTTTCTTTCTCCATATGAGAACTTTTGAAAATGGAAAATTCGCTTATTGAAGAAAATTCATATTCTAAACATTTTCCTCTATTCTGTTCTTAACAGTAACAGTACGAAACTACATGACACTAATACTGACACTGACATCATAAATGCAAACACTCTGACACCGTACTCAACACAATTTAATTCACTTATACACACTTATGCATATGGTATAAGTCACAAATGTGCCCACAACACCTAATTTAATATCCACACAGCTATTTATCCTTGGAAATTGGCTGTTCCGTCCAATTCAAGGATGTAGTAACTATATTTTTAGTTCATCAATTAAGAATGGAGACTACAACTGTTTGGGATAGAAGAGACAGTATTTCGAGTGGGTTTTCTGGACAGTTTTCTCTTATTCACGAAAAATTGGATCTCCCAACTAACCTTCTTTTCCATTTACAAACAATGTACTTTCCTTGCTCAGTATTTGCATTATTAAATTTGTTTAAAAAGGACATATAAAGTAAACTAACGTAGAAAATTATACATAAATATTGAGTAATGTCGACCCTTTTTTGTTTAAATAAAAAATGGGCAAAGAGGGTGCTGGATTTGTCGGAGAATGCTACATTTGTAATTAGTTATTGCGTCAATATTAATTGTGTAGAGCTTAGAATAATTTTATTGCATCCAAAAACCTTGATATAAATTAACAACGCACACTCTAACTTCCCGTGGCAATAAAGGTTAATGTGAGTAGTCATAATATTTTACAGTTATTTTGGAAGTTAATTATAACTTCTTACTTTATCTTATTTAAACTAAATCATACGAATGTTTATTTTCTTCATAGGAGGAAAGAATTTTCCTGCAAGATCATTTCCACCCGATGGTACAACTTTTGCTCAAGTTAGAATTGGGCAGCGACTTAACAAGCAGATTCCAGCCTATAGTTACTGGAATATGCAGTTCTATCAGTCAGAAGCAGCTTACGTTCGATTTGACTATAATATTCCACGTGGTGCAAGCATAGGCGTTTATGCAAGAAGAAATGCTCTTCCAACACACACGCAGTATGATCTATTGGAAGTATTGAGTGGATTTAAAGCTCGTACTACTCGAGCATCTCATGTCAGTATATTTTGATTATAATAAATTTTAATTGAAACTATACTTTAGACATTCTAAGTTGAATAGTTGCATAGAATCTCCAAATAATATAAAAATGCATGATTTGTCTTATTAAGGTGATAAATTGCAATGTTGTACGTAACTAAACACTCTAGGTTTAAATTGCAATGAAATTGTATTGTGCATAATTTTTTAAAATATAGAAGTATCATAATAAATGTTTTCGAGCATGAAATTAAAAAGAATTAAAAATAACTATGAACAAAAATATTATTGATAAGTGTGTTTTAAGTACGTCATAAAAACATTTTTTATTTTTTTTTATTTTACAAAAGAAATCAAGGTTTGAAAAGTAATTAAAAGTAGAGAAAGCAGAACAATATTATATTGAATTCGAAAATCTAGAACTAATAAGTTTAACCGAGTTTAGCAGTAATTCAAATGCTCATAAGCAGTTCGAAGTATCTACTAGAATGTAGTACTATAAATATGATCTGCTGGTTTTTGATTTTTGCATTCTCTATCAGCCTAAAACGCTGACCTATTTAACTTCAAATCCCAATTCTAAGGTGGAAAGATTAAAAACTCATCGTACTAGCCTGGATTTACAGAACTAAAAGCCTTTATTAGGTAGCTAATTATAAATGTAACCTTAAAATTTTTAAATTCAAAAGTTCGGTCTGAATATATAAGAACCAATTAGATTTGTTTGAAATTTCACATACAGAGATTTTTGATATTTCTGATTACAAGTATAAAGTCAGGTTTTTAAAATCCAAAATGGCTGGTCAAATATGTCGGACAAAAATTTGAAGAAATAATTAGATTTGTTTGAAACATGTTATATAGAGGTTTTTGGCATCACTATTACAAGTATGAAGTCAGATTCTTAAAATTCAAAGTGGCGGATCAAATATGGCTGACAACAATTTTAAAAATCAATTTGTTATACAGGGATTTTTAGTATCGCTTATTACGAAAGTGAAATCAGATTTATTAAATTCAAGACGACGGATCCAACACGACGAACAAGACATTTGAAAATTATTTAGAATTTTTTTGAAACCTGTTCTACACGGGATTTTGATGTCACTGATTACAAATGTTTAAAATCAATTGCATTTGCTTCAAACTAACTACTTAGGGGTTATTATTGTTGTTGAATATGAATGTGATAAAGGCGGATTTAAAATAATAATAGTATTGAATATTAAAAATTTGACCAAATATTTGTAATGAGCGATGCCAAAAATATATGTATGAGACATTGCAAACATATAAAGTTAATTTTTCAAATGTTTGTCAGACATATCAGATCTGCCATTTTGAATTTTAAAAATATGACTTCATATTCGTAATCAGCGATACCAAAAACCCCCAGAAAACAAGTTTCAAACAATTCAAATTGATTTTTCAAATACTTGTCGGACATATTAGATACGCCATTATGAATTTAAAGAATTTGACTTTACATTCGTAATTAGCGATACATAGTGGGCTGGATACTCGAAAAGGTAGCCGAAAGTCCAAGTTAAAACTGAAATTTAAGACTTTTGTTTTTCATATGTATACCCTTTAGAGTATATGTCGGTAAAGTTTTATAAATTTTGTATTGATGTTATTGTTATAAATATGGTTGAGTGTAAACCATTAGTAATTTTTTAAAACTTTCATGTTTCTAATCAAGAAGACTATATACAGGAGATCCAAGTATGCTTAATTTGTACTGCGAGCAGTGTACCGGGAAACGGGACAATGCCTAGCGTGGCTATGCTTGCGCGGTAGATGAGTTTGGCACCTGCGCACACTAACACACGCGTATATGTACGTGATTGAGTGTGTTAGTGTTGCGCGAAGTACTAAAATTCGTCGACAGCGCAAGTAGACTGACACCGCCACTGAGCACATTTACAGACCCAACCCCCACCACTTGGATGGATCTCCTGTATATAGTCTTCTTGTTTCTAATAATGAGTAACTTATTGCTTGCTTTCCTGAAAAGTATTGTAATTTCTGTACATGTTGTTATCATTTATATCAGCTTGAATGGAAATAATTTGAGATATTTGGAAAACAAAAATATTATTCTACTATAAGTTTACTACTCTCATAAAATTTTATTCATTTTTAAAAAGAGCGGTTTGCCAAAAAATTGTTGATTTTAATAATCCCTAACGTTTTGGGCGATTTTTATAAACACAATAGATGATTTATTTTGTATAAGTAAAGAGTTATTTCAAAAAATATAAAGATAATTTTTTTTCTAAAATTGACCTTAAATATATTTAATATGAAGAAACAATTTGCAATTTATTTGAATAATTTATAAAAATTTAATCTTGAGTTATTAAAGAAAGTCTTTTTTCTCAGAAGCGCTTTTATTTTAGTTGAGTTAATATATAAGTACGATTCAAGAGAGAGACTTGCAGTTATGTACATTCTGTGTGCGTTTAGTGTTAGGTAGTAGAATAGGTTTATAATGATAATGCGTAAATCAAATGTATTGATGTGTCTGTATATTATCTGTATGTATATAGTAATAGTTTATCATTATTAAGTACAATGCATTGTTTAATTAACATTGGAACATAAAATGCATTAGAGTATAGGAAAATTTTTACAAAGTTTTGGTGAATTTTCACCATTTTGGGTTAAGATCCAGCAACTGTTGGTGTAAATTGCGTCACCAAACATTTCTTACAGTGTATGTTTCACAACCCCTAGATGTATTTTTGGAAAGAAAAAAGTTTAGAGGTGTGGATTTTATTTCTAAAGTTTCCTACGAAAAATGTTTTCAAATGTGTTATAAATGTTATTGTTTAAATTTAAAAATCTTAAACTTTCAATTGTGTAACAAAATTATTTTCCGTTACGTACAAATGTTAAAATATTAATAATTTGGAGTTCTTTTCTGGCTGCGTTAGTGAACGGACGTGTTTTGGTTCGTGCTGAAAGTCTGTTAACATCAAGTCTCTATATTACAAATTTCTTGGTAGTAAAATTTCTTGGTAGTAAAAGTGTTTGCATTTAATGAATGAAACAGTTCATAAGATCGATTAGTGGTTTTGTTTAAAACTCAAATTGTCGGATATTAACGAACTGAAAAATTTAATTTTGACAGTGTACAAAGATGTTATAGATACTAAAACAGGGATTGATAACATAGAAGAAGATATAAATATATTGAAAGAATCCGATGAGGAGATTAAAGCAGAACTTCGAGTCTACAAGTTAAAGTGTGACGCATTGAAAAGCAAGTGTGGAAAACTGGAAAAAAAGTTGATCTCTTGGAAAATAAACTAAAATTCTTGGAAATCAAAGAGAGGTCAAAAAACATTATCCTTTATAATATTGAAGATAATGAAGGCAACCAAAATCTTCAAATAGAAGTTAATGGTATTCTTCAACAAACCGAAATTAATATCCCTCTTGAAGGATATGAAAAGATCATAAGAATCGGAAAAATAAAGGGTAAAAGACCAATTTTAATTTCATTTACCAGATCCAACATTATAAGAGAGATTTGTACACTCGCAAATACTCTTCGTTTTATAAACATTTCGGTTTCTAATGATTATACACTTGAACAAAGAGAAATTCGAAAAGAATTAAAAAACTTCCAATTGATATTATCTAAAAGCGAAAAATCTTGAAAAATCAAAGGAACACGTCTTATCATGGAAAACTAGTATTATGATTTACAAACATTACAACAAATATTCCTCAAAAAAATACCAGAAATTTGCCAATATGGAGGAGAGGAATCAACTACATCCCTCAGTTCAACGAGCTCCAGGAAGAGAGTAAGAACCCCAAAGTCGGATTCAAACAGAAAAACAAGCTTTAAAAAACCTAAAGAAATCAAAGAGAATGGGAACTTAAAATCTTTTCTACGGGAAATCCCAGCAAAAAGCGATATCGTCGCAACGCAGTAAATCTTAAAACTACCATCCCAATTGAACCAACACGAATTATTTTTTGGAATTCAAGAGGCTACTCTAATTTGGAAGACATTTTAGATTGTTGTACTATTAATGATATTATCTGTGTAAGCAAAACATGGCTAGAAGTAACAACACACCGCAGTTATCCTTTTCAAAATATTATAAGTCACACAGTATTCAGCGAGGCTACGAGAGATTCATCAAAGGAAAGAGCAAAGGGAGGACTACTTATCACTCACTCGACATCTACAAAACAGAAATAATTTATAAAACAGAGAATTTAATATTTATAAAAGTGAATAATGTTAATCATGAAATAATAATTGGTTCTGTGTATTTGAATCCTACAGCGGATATTAAGCTAGCTTTAAATGAATTAAGTGAAAAAATTTACGATGTTTCCATAAGATTCCCAAAAAGTTGTATAATAATAGGAGGCGATTTTAATAGCAAAATAGGAGAGTTAAATCAATTCCAAGAAGTCTTCAAAGGTAACAACCCGTATATTTCTAATGATAGATTTAGTTTAATTTTAGAGGGAAATAAAAGAGGTAAATTACTGGTAAAATCATGTGAAAAGAACGGTCTTTTTTGTTTTGAATGGCAGATCTCCGAACGATAATCCTGCTCAATGTACATTTTTAAGTAAAAATTGCTCGTCAATTTCAGATTTAGTATGGATAAATATTTTGTCATTACAAATTATTAGAGATTTTAAAGTTTTAAAAGTCACAACGGGATCTGATCATTTTCCTATAGCTATAACTCTCTCCGATAATTTAAACACAAATAAGGAATTGGAAGGTAATAATGATCTGTCTTATTTTAAGTGGAATGATGAAAAAAGAGAAAAATATCAGAAATGTATTAAGTACCCGTCAGATAATAATCTCGGATTTACAAATTTAACCCTTGATAATTTGTCAAACAATTTTTTAAATACAATAAAAATGTAGCAGATGAAATGAATATGATTAAATTTCCGAACAAAAAACTTGTACGTCAGAATATTTGGTTTGATGGCGATTGTGGAAGGGTTAAAAAGGAATTAAATAATTTATTAAAAAAATGTAAGAGAAATCAATTTAATCAGGATAGTATCGCGATATATATGGATAAAAAGAAAGAGTATTTTAAACTGTTAACAAGTAAAAAGGAAAATTATAGGGACTCTTTGTTGAATGAGTTAAAAGACTTAAAAAATTCCAAGCGTTTTTGGGAGATAAGCAATAAGGCACAGAGTAAAGGTATAAGAGTAGATTATATAGAAATGCAGACATGGGAGAACTATCTGAGATTATTTTTCTCACCACTCCCCTCATTGACAGTCTCGATTTTAGATAATAATGCTTTTAATCCCCATTTGGATTCAGAAATCACAATAGAAGAAGCTATTTTACGTCTAAAAAAGTGCAAAAACGACAAATCCCCGGATCCTGATAAAATCTGTTAAGAATTTCTAAAAAATTTGCCAGGAAATCTAATCTTATATTTAAATTCGTTATTTAACAAAATAATTGATAAAGAGCAAATTCCGAAATCATGGGCCGAAACCTTGGTAATAATGATATACAAAAAGGATGAACAACCCTTCAAATTACCGACCCATTGCCTTGATAAATTGCATAGCGAAGGTACTTATGCAGATACTTTCAAAAAGACTAACTGATTGGGCGGAAGAATCAAATCTCTTGCCTGAATGGCAGGCGGTATTCGAAAAGCAAAGAAGCTGTGCGGATCACATCTTCACTTTATCTTTATTAATTCAAAACCGTGTACGCCTGCCTAAAGGCAAAGTCTTTGTTCTTTTTGTGGACTTGAAGGGTGCGTTTCTCTCATTGAGTCACAAAATTATTTGGGAAAGACTTTCAAAAATGGGTTGTGATTAGAATAGTTAAAGATTTTTATAAAAAATCCAGAGTTGCAGTTCGGGGGTAAAGACAGATTTCACAATCGGTTAATTTCAATAAGGGTATTATGCAAGGGGAAATGTTAAGCGCTACTTTATTTACTTTATTTATCGCGGATTTAAAAAAATTCTTAAAATCGAAAGGTATTAGAGGAGTATCTATAGATCATCTCACAGAAATTCTCTTGCTAGCTTATGCCGATGATCTGGCCATACTAGTGGACTCTCACGTAATGATGCGAAAAGTAATAAAAGTATTCCATGAATATTGCCTTCTAAATGAACTAGAACTTAATATAACTAAAACTAAAATAGTCATTTTTAGAAAAGGAGATTTTGAACACAGTAAAAGATACTCTCCCTTTTTATACAATAACTCGGAAATTGAAGTTAGAGTCTGTTAGAGTCATGGAGTCTGTTCTCAACTGGATTGGAAAAGTTGAAAAAATGTCCAACGATCGTTATCCGAAGATCTGCATGAATCGAATGATAGAACTAGGAAAAATTGAAACAAATAAAAAGATTGGAGAAAAATACAATTGGACCATGCAAATTATGAACATCTTTAAAAATGCGAAATTAGAGGTTGATTGGAACTCTATTAGTGCTGAAACTAACAATATAAGCATAATAAAAGTACTTATATAAACGAAAAATGTATCAAATAGATTTGTAGAGCGCACAATCTTTCTCTTCTCTTTCATTATTTTCTCAATTATGTTTACAAAAAGGTCCACAGAAATATCTGAATACTGAAAAATTATCTATTAACTATAAAAATATATTTGCTCAACTCCGTTTACATAATCAATTCCAAACGAGACTGATTATAAATGAGAAATTATACAAGTTAGATTCTTATGATCTAGGGTAAAGGCACCAGTCGTGGATCAGGCACCAATGGTGGATCAAATGGCCACTGTGAAATAAATGAATTGCAAATATCAGTAATTGTTAAGGAAGGCATACAGATCATTATTACAAATTAAAAAAAAAATTAATTCAAATTGAACAAAGTAGTAC
>WNHD01004459.1:0-13307 GCA_011057455.1 Ganaspis sp. Gsp50 | reverse complement strand
TTTATGAAAAATATGTCAATGTTACTTTTTTTAAATTTTAAATTTTTTCTCTATGAGGAAGCAAAATGTTCATGAAATGAACATAATTTTCCACTAGTTGTAAGTTATTATCTTCGTTCGGACATGCGTACGAAATATGAATTTGGGAATGAAGTGCGTGCGGGGTATGGGGAAAATTCTTGGAAGAAAACTTTGCAAAGAGCCTCTCTCTTAAGTTTCGCGAAACTTAGGAGAGGTTGGACTGTATTAAGAAAAAACATTCAATTCTTTAGATTGATTTACATTTCTTAATTGTCGGATTTGTTCAAAAATTGTATCTTTGTTTATAAACTTAACTATAACTTAACTATAACTTTACATTTTATTAAAGAAGTTTTATATCTCAACTAATAAAAAACTATTACAGTCCGGAGAAATTGTAATCTTACTAAAAAAATATTTAAATTAATTAATTGAAAATATTGATCACTCCGTGTCAAATGGTAAAATAAAAAGAACAATTTCTCCTTTTTACATTTCAATAGAATAGCAGTTGATAGAATATAGATAATACAAGTATAAAAGTATATACATTAAAATCAAATTGTCGTCCTTATTCCCATTAAAATACGAATTATTATTTAAAAAATTATTTTTGCTTCCTCATAGGGAAGCATTGTTATTATTATTATTATTATTATTATTATTATTATTATTATTATTATTATTATTTTTCTTTGCTTAGAGCATATTTGGGAAAATCTGCATACAGATTCCTCAGGGTCGAATCCGAGTGTATGTGGGGTTGGTAAAACAAAAATATAAATAAGAATAAACCGACGAACTACTACCGACCCGACTCAGTAAAAACCAATTAACCCTTATTTTGGAGCCCCTGTCCACCCTCGGAATCTTCGAAAACGGCTTCGAGGGTGGCGCTCCAACACTGCTGCCGCAGCGGCTTCGTCCAATCCTGCGGAAGCCATTGATAATAAAAGAACAAATTAAAAAATAAATAAAGTCAGAAGGTTAAAATTGTAAAAAGACAGAAAAAAACAATAAAACATTTAAATGAATAAATTAAAACAAAACAAAACAATGTGTAGTAATACATCTCTGCATGGACAGCATCTTTCCACAGATGGTTTCACCTCTATCGGTTCTGAGAGAGGGAACCCACACTGCTGCCGCGTACAGCAGCTTTGAGTGAGCAACACCCGCCACCAGTCTCTTCTTATTCTCTCTTGACCCGCCAATGCTTGGCATGAGCCGCGTCAATTTAGCCGCATTTTCAATGGCTTTGTTTGACGCCGTAGCTATGTGATGATGGAAGTTTAACCTCCCATTAAGCTCCACACTAAGGTACTTAATCTGTTTCCTCCACTTGACCTCGAATTCGTCTATCGCGATTCGTGGGACTTCGTAACCATATATGTTTGTGACCAGCAAAGCCTCGGTCTTTTCCAGGGCCATTTGAGGACCTTTGTAATCCAGCCAGCTTTTCACTGGACGCAGACATTCGTTCACGAGTACTCTGCAGCAAGAGCCTCTGCAGAAACAGCTAGGCACAAGATCAATGCGTTGTCCGCAAAGCCGATGATCACCGCTCCTTCTAGAAGGACCATTCGTATGAAGTCATCGTAGGATATATTCCACACAAATGGTCCCACCCTCGAACCCTGAAGGGCCCCACGCTGCATCTCTTCTTTGAGAGTGCAGGTGTCTCCCTCATAAATGACCCACCTATCGCTAAGATAATTATCCATTATCCGCAACAGGTAGGGCGGTATTCCTTTGTTTTTCATCGACTGCATGAGATCTTCCCATCGAGCGGAATTAAACATCTTGTGTGTGTCAATAGCGACCATCGCGCAAAAGCTCTTCTTTTTTCTTGGTCCCAATTTCTTTTTTCCTTCTCTGGCTATGTCCACTACCGCTGACTACCGCTGACTACCGCTTGGATGGCGTCAACTGTGGACCGGCCTTTTTGGAAACCAAATTGGTAATTGGATAAACTATACTCACCGGTCAAATGATTTTGCATTCTTTGCAGAACCATGTCCTTTAGAAGTTTGACCATCGTATCTAACAGGCATATAGGCCTGTTAGATACGGGCATAGGCATATAGGCCTATGATGAGACTTTATCTAGAGGTTTTTCACCTTTCCTTAGGAGGACTAGCCTCTGCCTTTTCCAGTCCTGGAAAAATCATCACTTTCGACAAAAATTGAAGCTGTCAAACAAAAGCTAGGGTGAAGCAACGATCATCCGCTTTAGGATCTTGTTACTTATTCCATCGATTCTAGGCACCTTGCTTGACTTCAAACATTTACTTGCACTATTTAGTTCTGCAAGAGTGAAGAGTTCATCCTCACCAACTTGACAGGAACTCCAATCCAACCTAAGCCATGGTTCCGCAGGAGAAAATATCTTTTATTATTTGTGTGACCCAATCAGGATTGTCAAGGCCGGGGGTCTTTTTCCTCGTTACTAATTGCTTAGTAACGATTTTAAAAGCCAAACTCCATGGGTCTTTATCGACTTTCATGATCAGGTCTTTCCAGCCACGGCGTTGCGGCGCAAAGATCTCCATCTTGATGTCTTTTTTGGCCTCCTTATATACTTCTTTCAGCAAAGAGTCTCTTCCTCGTAACGGGTATATTTCCTTCTTGCTTTAAAAGATGACTTTCGCAAAGAGGCCAACGCATCTGACCACCAGTGCAAGGAGCGTTTTCTGGCAGAGGTGTCTCTACGATGCAGCATTGACTTGTCGCAAGCGGCGGTAATCATACTCGTTACCGCTTGCACCTCCTTTTCCAAGTTGTTTGGCCTTTTAACCCAATCTAATTTCTCGATTAGCTGGGCTTCCTCAAGGGCTCGGTCGAACTTCTCCTTGTCGAGTTTCTTCGTTTTCCACGAGTGGCGTTTTCGACCAGGAAAATCCTGTCACATGCCTCTTCGTGTGTCTCCCACTGAGACTGAAAACTCGATTTACTGATGGTCACTTGCGGTATATCCTTCGGAGACTCGCCAGGCGCTTGTGCTGCTTCATAATGGAGATGAGAAACGTTAAATCTATGATTGATCTGATTGTGTACAAGATTTTCCCCTGTTTACAATAATTAAATTGTTCCTAGAGACCATTTCACCGATCAGGATTCCTCTTCTCTCGAGCCTTGTCTTCTCCCACTCCGGTGACTTAGCATTAAAGTCTCCGGTAATGAGAACGTCCAGCCTGGACTCTTTAAGGCACTTTTCGAGTTCATCTATATCGGCTTCGAAGGCTTTTAGCGGATCGTTGGGAGAGAAGTGTCAGCTGTACATACTCATACCCACAATCTCCACCCATACGAACCCACTGCTGGTCTCCAGGAACCTGTCAATCCGCAGTTTAGGATTGCACACTCTAATAGTGGACCTTTCCGATTTGTCCTCGTACCAAGGAGTGCGGTGGTTTTGTCTGTTCTGCCCAGTGCAGAACAGGACGTCGACCCCTTTCTCCAAGTCAGTTTGCATCAGATAAGCATGTGCCTCTTTACTTTTCTGCAGGAGCTTTATCTCCTTGCCTTTCTCAGTTTGTCAAGCTCCTGATTGTAAACAGGGCAAGCTATCTTCCCATTTTCGTGAGTACTGTCGGCCTTCCCTAAGTCTTTGCAAGTTATGCACTCAGGGTGCGCGACAGTACAATTTCTTGCGAAGTGATCCTCGCCGCCACATCTCCGACAGTTTTTAGGTCTGTCGGGGCCCTTGCAGGTTGTGGTCACGTGTCCAAATACAAAGCACCTCTGGCAACTTGACACTTCTAAATGTTCCCTAATTGGAGCATTTATCCACCCGATCCGGACTTTGCCTAACCACCCCACCTTCGTTCCACTAAATCGTGGTCAAAGGCGGCACATCAGGTCCAGCTCGGTTTTCCCACGCTTGTCCCTTATGACCAGCAACACTTCTTCCTCGGTGGTTATTTCATTGAGCTCCCGTATTTCGGAAGATCTTTTGTTTACAAGGGCGGTGACCTCCGCCCTGTCTTTCAACGCAGAAGTAAACGCTCCTGAAAATTAAGAGGTCTCTCCCCCTTTTTTAATACTAGGAGAACCTCCTTCTTTAAGGTTCTTCTGATTTTTAGGACCTCGGTACCGGTCTCAAGGGACGCTTCGGTTCCTTTTCGGCCTTTTCCTTCTTTAAGGCGGCCTTTTTTTTCTTTTTGCTTTTAGTGATGACCACCTGAAAGCAGTCCCCCTCTTCCTTCACTTTACCCGAGGTAACATCGATATACGGCTTTCTCTGCTCTTTCGAGGTCGCGGAAGCCATCGCTTCCTTGCGCTTCGTCCTTTTTGACATTTGGGGGCTCGCAGAGGAACTTTGTGTGTCGTTCCGCGGAAGCTCTTTTAATTCACTCGGCCTCTCTGAAATCTGTAGAACCACGGTTGAAGGACTTTTCGTTGTAATAAAACGAAAATGTTTTCGAATTATATCGAATGCGTCCTCCAAGTCGCAAAGTCCGCTCTCTACATCAGATCTGATGTTTTTCTGTTTAAGAAAGGCCGAGTGCATGACCTTTATTGTCTGTGGAATTTTGCAGAATTGTTCCGCAATATACTCCACAAACAGGTCTTTCGCATCCGCGGACACTTTCAGATTTCCATTCCATGTACTGGCGCTAACGTGGTCTTGCCCCCCCCCCCAAAATCCGTGGGGCCTGCGTCGACCATCGGGGCTTTCACCCGATCGGATTCGACGGGAGGATTTAGCTGAGAAATTTGCATGCCAGTAGTAAATATAATGAATTCTAATTGACCTCAAATACAATAATTATCTTTGCAAACTGTAAGTTAATTTCTGAAGAAATATCATGTAGGGGAAGGTGAGGCAAAACCTGGTACTTTGTCAAAAATGCTTGTTTACAAAAAATCTACGAAAAAATGTCGTAAATCCTAATATTTCTAAGAGAAAATGACGATAATTACTGAAAAAAAATATTTTTTTAAATAATTTAAACCACGTTTTTCAAGAAAGTGCAAAGTACCCTATTTTTCCCCATCGGTGGGGTAAAACCGGGAGTGTAGTTTTATGTGGGAAACGTATATCAAAAATATTTTTAAAGGTTTACTTAGTTATTAACTTATTTAATAATAATTACATGAAATTTAGTAAATTATCATTAAAGTTTTATTAAATTATAAATTATAAATAATTAAAGAATAAATGAATACATAGAATTTCCATTTTCTACAAAAGCAATCAATTTTTTTGTATTTATATGAATTTTACATATAAAATTGGCTTTTTAAAATGTTTTAACAGATTTATTAAAGTATTAATTTTTATTAATAATATTTCGTGTAACGTGGTCCCCCATTGTGGGGTACCCGGTTTTGACCCACTCTCCGCTACACTCACTTTCTGAAAGAAAGATGGAAATTTTCTTTTTAAAATTGCAATTATTTGAAATGATTACCTGTGCGTATTTTATGAATTATCAGAACGAGTCATGAGCATGTGTATCAATTTTTCAAGGTTGAACGGAGCAGATCACATATATATAGGTATATGTATAAATGCAGTATCGTGAATTTCTATACGCAGCAACTAACATTTTTCGCATCAAGAGGCCTATCACGTAATTATAAACTTAACGACAGTGTAATTATTTCAAAATTGCATTTTCAAGGTCTTTGTATTTCCACTCATCAATGCAATCTACAAATTATACCTTTCTCTAATATTAAATTTCGTTTTTAGATCAATTCTACTGCGAATATATGTAAGTCTAAAATTACTATTTCTTTGCAGTTGTTTTTAGCCAATTTTGAACTGATTGGGGACATTTATGTTAAGCCTTTTTCAACTGGATTTAAAAAATTACAGACTTTATTTTGCACCTGAATTATAATTTTTGTCTCAAATCTGTCATGAAACTTAATTTGTATTTAAAATATTGGGATATAATGCGTCGATACAGATAATTAGATATATTAGATATAAAAGATTTGAAAAAATGAAAATGCGAAATTGAAGAATGAGATGAATGATCTGTTTGAATGGATCATGAGCAAAAGAAACCAAAAGAGGTCAGTAGGTTGTTTAGATTTGTAGAATGTCATTTCTCGTTACACGGTGAAAGTAATTATAATCGCAATAAATAAAAGGTCACTGAGTAGATCAAAGATTAATTTATATTTCCTTGCTGGTGGAAACTGGAACAATGTTTCATTGTTGAGAGAATAATATGGATTACATTGGAGAGTAAAAAGTCATACGCAGTATTCATTCAAATGAAGAGTTACTGGTTGCTAGATATACCACTATAGAATCGCTAGAGGCGTGAAAACGGCCATTAGCTCAGAACCACCTGTTGCATTCCTTTGCTGCCAACCAATTATTGATCATTCATCGCACATCAATTACAAATTGGATTCATTAAAGAAATGCTCCACAATAGAATTATTTAGCAATACAAATATTCTTCGGTATAAGTAAATATCTTATGCGCATTAAACCAACATATTACTCTAAAAAATTCAATAAGCAGATTAAAGATATGCATATTTTGATGAAAATAATGTGTAAAACCGCGTGAAAAATTAATAATAATCTTTAGTTTCCCATAGATAGAAACAACCAATTGAACCAGTGTAGGTCTAATTTCGTTTCACTGAGAGAAAACAAGAATAAAAATATATACTTATACCTATAGAACTTATTCTTGTTTCAAGAATATTTTCGATTCATTACAATAATTTTCAAGTTTTAATCGCAGGAATATACTTTGAATTAAGAATAAATACTTGAATCAAGGAGAATTATTCTTGATTTAAGAATAAATATTCTAAATATTCTTTTGGTAAGACACTTGATGTCTTGGTAAGACACTTGCAAAAACATCAGTTTTTGCAGTGCAGTGTTACACACTTTTAAGTTACAATCAAATTTGGACTGAAAGTATAAGACTTCGTTTTTCGTGCACGGTAAAGACAAAAACAAGTGTTTTTTTTCTACTTTCTGACTCGAAAAGAAATCGATATTTCTTTCATTCTTTACTTATAAGTATAAGAATGGATAAATAAGATTTAAATAAAACAAATTATTACTGTTGTTGAATTGAAAAATAACAATTAGAAGATCCTTGCATTTGAAATCTTTTGCAATTCATTTAAATACTTATATAGAAATATTGCATCAGCTAGAAATAAATAATGTATACCTCTGCTCGCTATTTAAAAACTTTCATTTCTTATTCAGAAAAGGAAGTCACTTTACCTCACATGAAGACGAAATAAAGTATAGAAAATATTCTTACAATTTAATGTTAAAATTTTCCTATTGAATTTGAAACTATATAAAATTTCAGTGATTGAATTGAGGGAAGGAATGAGCATGAAACATAAACATTAAAATTACTCATCAAGTTCAAAAATATACACTTTAATGTAGTTTTGAAGATAAAAAAGAGATTACGAGTTAATGAACAGTTCTTCTACGTGACTTACAAATTGACATATTTCAGTAGATAAATAATATTCTTTAAGATTAGTTACATTTTTTTAAAACTGCATTACAAAGCTCTGTAGC
The DNA here is from genome assembly GCA_011057455.1 of Ganaspis sp. Gsp50. NCBI lineage: Eukaryota > Metazoa > Arthropoda > Insecta > Hymenoptera > Figitidae > Ganaspis > Ganaspis sp. Gsp50. The sequence goes on along the minus strand of WNHD01004459.1, from coordinate 5,755 downwards.
AAGTTTTCTGGTCAATTTAATAAAGTATTTGAAAACAAATTTTTCTGAAATTTATTTTTCAAAATGAATGAACTGAGATATTGACAGACGTGCAATGTCAACGTTGTAAATTAAAAATCTGTATACCTACATATATAATTTTGATCAAATTATTCAACCAAGCAACTTTTTAAACTTTCAGCAATGCGAGATTCATTTGAAACTCGTATTGTACATTATATTTTCTACTAATAATTCGAAATTTACATTTATTGAATTGAAGAAAATATCAGTAGACGGTATATTTTAATCAAATATGTAACAATTTAAAGAAAACGTAACATGTAAAAGAAAATAAAAATTAATATATAAATAGAATATTAAATTTCAAAAGAGATTTCCAAGCTTTAGTATACTTTTATTACAAACATATCAATGAATAATCGTATTAATATTTGTAATAGACTTATACCATAAAGCTTAGAAATTCTCGAATGATATACAATTAAAATCTTTATACTTTATCAACTAAATATATATTCATCATTACACACGGAAAAAAATAAGTTAGCTGCTACTGCTAAAAAAAGTTAGCTGACAATATTTAGTCATCATAGCTAAAATTTTGCTAAGCTGACCAATAAATTTGCTAAAACAGGTAAAAGTTCACTGTGATAGCTAACAATTTCGATGCCATAGCGAAAAATAGTTATTTGAAATAGGGACAGCGAAATATTTAGTTGTGGGATCTTTACATTTTTAGCTACCACAGCGAACTGTTAGCCGTCTTAGCAAACAGCTTAGTTGATTTAGCTAATACGTTAGCTATGACGACTAAATATTGACAGCTAACTTTTTTTAGCAGTAGCGGCTAACTTATTATTTTCCGTGTACAAAAAACAGTATTATCCTGTCAATGTATCTCTTTTTCCATAAATCTATCGATAGTGATTCCGACTTTATATATGTATGTAAATTATCACTTTCTTTTAATGCTTTTTTGTTAATAATTCAATATGGGAGATGAGTTAGAAATCTAGAAGATTAATTATTAAGTTATCATTAAAAAGCGGCAAAATGTTTATTAACTTCGTGATTTCAGCTCATCTTTATCAACTTTCTCTTTGTCGCATATACTCTATTATTAGAGCAATTACTTTGCACCGTGTAATTTCTAGAGCGTTTTCTTAATTTAATTACAAATTATACGAAGGTGTTCGTAACAATATCCTTAATGAACATAAACTTGAAAGAAAACAAACAAATTTTTCACCATTATAAAATAAATATTAATATATTATTAAGATAAAAAAATATATATTTAAATTTGACTATTAAAATATATTTTGTTAACTTCTATATAGTAATTCATAGTTAGATTATATATACTGTTTTTCTAATTCAAAACTATGTCTGTTAGATTATATAACGAATTATCTTCTCTCAAAGTCTTTCACCTATATTAAAATAGGAAAATTTTATAGTAATTTTTAGTAGAAAACCACTTTCTTTAATAGAATAGCCCACTATGTTTAGTATAATAAATTATTATATTATACTACTAATTGAAATAATATAATTTTAGATTTTGAATTAGTAGCATAATTTACTAAACAATAAAACTACACATAGTAGTTTTCTATTAAAAAGTATGATTTTCTACTAAACATTGCTAAAATTTTACTAGCTCAATAGTTGGATGACTTTTCTTCTATACACTCCTATTCATTAGCAGAAAATAACTAATACAGATTTAAGGGATTTATTTCTCTGTTCGCTCTTTTTCCGAAAGTTGCCCACTTCCACAGTTCATTGATAAAGTAAAGTATGATTCTCTTCATGGAATTCTGTCCAGTCCTTGCAAAATTTCTTTCTTCTACTTTGTTTTCCACAGAAGATATGTTTACAGAATAAACTTGTGGGAACGAATCAACCTTTAAGTATCAAACATTTCCTGCGAGCATTGAAGCGCGAGCTGCTTTTTTTATTTATCAAAATTTTCTTTTTATAAAATTAAAACTATAACAATTTTAATCATTAATAATTAAAATTTCACAGTGAAAGTTTTGTTATACCCAAAATGTTTTCTTTCTATAAAGTTATTAACAATATTGAACACTTTAAGACATGTATGTATGTGTGTGTGTGTGTAGGTCAACATTACGTTTCAACAAAAATCTCGGAAACTTTAATAATTAGAATCATTATTTTTTTATTAAATTTTAGTTCTCACTGCACTGTTTTAGTACAGTATGATTTATTAGTAAGAAAAAACAGCTGAAATAAAGTTATCAAAATGTATACCCGCACACATTACCAGAACTCCTCTCTCTAAATCTGAATTAGTATTTTTTTACTCTTAAAGAGTGCGGATTCGTTTACTCTTTGAAATAGTAAGAAATTTGACTATTAATTAGTAGAAAACTACTAATTGGTAGTAGAAAATTACTAATTTGAAATAGTAAGTAACATAATTAACTATTTAAAATTAGTAATTTTCTACTACAAATTAGTAGTTTTCTACTAATCAATAGTCAAATTTCTTACTATTTCAAAGGGTAAAGGAATCCGCACTCTTTCAGATTTAGAGAGTACACTTTCAGCTGAGAATCAGCTGAATTTCGCCAAAATTACTTTTCACTGATTGTAAGTAACCAGAAGTGTGTTTTAAAAATTGAACCTCTCGGGGGCAAAACAACCTACGCGGGACTTTCGTTGGCCCCTGAAACAGCCGGAGACTCGCTCAACGCGGGGCCAACTAAAGTCACGCGTAGGTTGTTTTGACCCCGGGAGATTCAATTGTACGGGAAAATTTAGTACAGAAATGTTTTAGCAATCTAGGAAGCACTGTGCAGTAGAAAATAAGTTAGTCTTTATATACCCAAGACTAGCTGGGTCTTAGTTTTATTAGGTCGTGGAATTAAAATCTCGTGAAAGTCTCTTCTAACTGATTCTTCTCGTTTCTATTTTTCTGTATAAGGCTCAATGTAATTAGTGTTGTAACTGCAGACTGACACGTACCTGGTACACTGTACGCGTACATGCCAGCTGCATCAGCAAGATCCACTTTAGATAGTTGCGCTGTCACTTCCAGTGGGAACGATTTGCGTTCTGTCGATATCTACATAATTGCAGTATTGTCACCTTAACGAGGTGACGAGAATCTAGAACTAGAATTACAGAGGAGATATAACTTTAGAGTATACATCTCTTGCCTTTGTGTCTTACTTGCAACGTGCCTTTGTCCTGATGGCTTCTCGAATTCATTATTTCTCGGAACACCCAGTCTGTTATTAAAGAAAGCACCCCTTCCCTCCTTTAAGCTGTGGATTACTTTTCACTCTTGAGCATAACTTCCCAACACAAAACAAGATTGCGAAAGAAAAAACGTCACGTTCCTCGAGCTAAAATATTTCTTTACGAATTAAGAAAATTGGATGCTCTTTTATTCTTCGTTTCTATTCGTATCAATGTAAGCGGATGAATTTTGTTTTTTGTTATGATTTTATTCAAAACAAGATCGTCATAATGAGTATTTTAAGATACATCTGAAATTAATGCTATCTTGAAAATAAGATTGGTCTGCCTATTAGTATGCTTTCCACAATGTAACTGAAAACAAGATGTGATCTGAAAATCAACAAGGTCTGCCTTAAAAATGTTGCAACTTAAATTAAGACTTATTTCCTGCTTTAAAATAAGATTCACGTTTTACAGTGGAAGGTTTCTATGTGCTAGTGTTTATGAAGAAGTGGAAAAGAAATGTAGGAAAAGCAGAAATTAAGGAAGTGTCGAAAATATATTCTTGTGGGAGTATTTGCTTGATTGATTCAGTTGTGGAAATGATCTTAAAATTGCGATAGAAACAGGGGAATTGTACACTCTGCATTTAACCGTCATTGGTGTCTGATCTTTTGAAAATGGATAGAATCTTGGGAAATGGAATATTTGATGTGAATGATATTTTTCTATTGATCTATCCTTGAAAAGATAGAATTATATAACCCGCAAATGCGAGCCAGGTGCTCGAGATCTGCCATGTTAGCTGTAATGATAGCTTCGAGCTGAAATGACTAGTCTACACCACTAGAGAAATTGTCAATATCAATCAGCTTGCTGCTGATAACTGAATTATGAAACTGGATCATTGTACTCTCTGTAATGCAACTTGATATTAATTATTGTTGCTTCTATAACTAGGCAATATATTTTACTGATTGATTCCAATTCCTCTTTTCATTCTCAGCTTAAAATTTTTATTTACTACAGTAATTACAGTTTGTGAAGATAAAAGTGAAGATGAAAGAATCAAAAAGACCGAATCAATGCTTCATAATTTTTGTAATCGATGGTCTCTTTTTTGTGTAGTAAATCTTACAGTAATAAATGTTGTCTAATTATTTGTACTTCGCTATATAGTATTTTTTTACTTAGTAAAAGTACTTCGCTGTATTTTTACTAATAAAGTTTACTATACTGTAAGTCATTTACTACTGTAAAATGAAGATTACATTACATTATGCATTATATATATAAAAATGACTTTTCCAATTGATATCGTTAATTGAAGCTTTCATGGCATTTACCATTATTCAGTGGGAACATTAGTCAATTGCTTCAAATTTCACGAATTAATTAACCCATCACGTGTTCTCTTTTTAAGCACTTTCTCGACTATTTCTCTGGCTTTCTATCTATCCTCGGACCTTCCTATCTACCACTATAAGCTCCACCTCCGAAATCGATTACTCTCCCTGAAGCCTTTAATCTTTTCGAACTGCCAGCTGGCATTCTTCTAGCAAACGATGTAAATCCTACTCTTTTTACTCTTTTTTTTTCTTTTCTTCCTCTTTTTTCTTTTCTTTATAGTTTTATCCAGATAGAAAAACATTTCTTCTCTCTCTCTTGCAAACGTGTTCCAAGTTTGGGCGTTTTGTAATTATTTTTTTTGCACTGCTCTTTTTTCTGTTTTTATTTTCCTTGAGATCTAGCACGTTTCGCCTAGTTGGAAGCATCTTTGTTTTTTCAATAGTTTATTCTATACAAGCACTTTCGATAAATAGGTATTTTCGAAGCGTGATCACGATGGCGACGTGGAAGCGATAGCCTGAGGATGTCGATGCTCTGTCAGCATTTTTTCTTTTCATTGCGTTCGTTTCGTTACCTAGCCTTTAAGGCTGAACGGTTTTGGGGATACCTTCCAAATTGCTCTGAATTGTATTATTATACAAGAACGTCTTAGAAGAATGTTCTTTTTAAAGTTTGTCTTTCCTTGACGTTTCCTTTTTTGAAAACTGTCCAAAAATAAATTTTTAATGAAGAACGAAAGCGAGTGATTAATTTTTGTGTTGTTTTAAAATTTTAATTGTTCTTCACTTTTTTATTTACATAGATTTTGTTCTCTAGTTCTGTTTTTTGTTTTCATGTCTTTTTTGTAAATTAATTATGTTGAATTAGATGAATGTGAATAATGGATAAGTGAAATAATAAGAGTCTAAATATGTCGAAGAACAGTAACTTATTGATTTCTTAGAATATACACTGAGAGAAAAATACTATGAAATCAATGATATATGGGTTTGTCGCAACAAACGGCATGTTCACCACCTTCACTGATAGAAATACTATTGTCGTTTCTAACATATGATTATAGTTGGTAGTTTTTCCTAGAGTAGCTGCACTGTATAAGTAAATCTCCCATAATGCACAGCAACGTCAGTCTCTGTATTACTTAACCTCAAATATCGTATGGCTGGAATACACATATTGCGTATGA
>WNHD01004458.1:0-11183 GCA_011057455.1 Ganaspis sp. Gsp50 | reverse complement strand
AATTATAAATTATTATTAGTTATAAAAATATATTTATTATAATTATAATTATATAATATAATTATTTATAATTATTATTAATAATAATTATAAATTATTATTAATTACATATTTCATTTAATATTTAATTGGTAATTAAATTCTTTTGGTCTCGTTTTTTGCCGATAAAAAGCAATTTCTATTTTGAGGTTATATTAATAGGCCGAACCGCCTTAAACGTTGAGTGAGTTAATTTCGTTTTGTTTTAAATTTGAACAATTTTAAAATCTATTGAAGTTATATTTTCCTAAAGTTTTTTTTCTTTAATTTGAGAGAAAGAAACAAAATTATTTTTCAGTTCGTTAAATAATAATTATAATTCTATAATTCTATAATTTTTGTTATCTTGTAATGGGTTCTTAGCCTCCATGTTATTTTAAAAATAAATAAATATTTTATACTAATTTATATTTCATTTTACTTATTTTCTGTCCTTGTTTTGTTCGTGGTGCATTTTTGATTAAACAAATAATCGCATGCTTCAAATTATATCATAAAATTCTTATTTGCATAATGAGGAATGCAATTAAAAACTCTTTTCCTTTCAGAAACGAAATTGCTATTAATTTTCTTGTTGATAATTTCCATAAACGATTTATCGCTTTCGTCTCATTTGCATTTACTCTTTACAATGTATATCTGGCTCATACGTCATTCTAAAGTGGATTGCATCTGTTTCCACTGTTTCGTGGTACTTGATTCCTTTTTAGGAGGGTAAATGTAAGTACTGCTTTACTAAAAAGATACGCACGTCGGCACCAACTTTAAGGAACTTTAAGGATCCATTGATATTACCGAAAATTTGACATTTGTTTTAAAAAGCAATTTCGCGTTTTTAGGGAATTATTTACAATTACATATATGAATAATACAATCAGAATTAATTTTTAGTGGAAAAGAAGTATTAATTCGTAGTTAAAAAAAACCACTAATTTATGGAAAAATATTATTAATTTGTAATAAAAATAATTATTAATTTGTTATAGAAAAAAAATTAAATTTGTAGTAAAAAAAGACTATTAATTTGTAGTAAAAAAGACTATTAATTTGTAGTAAAAAAAGACTATTAATTCAGGGTTTCTACAACTATGGAATTTTTATGGAGTTTGATTATTCCTCGTAGAATCATGGAAATCTCGTGGCATTTTCACTTATACGATGGAGATTCATTTTTTTAAACTAATTCCTTTATAAATCCTTTTCCTTTAATAAAATAAAATAAAATAAAATTCCTTTATACTTTATGATGTTTATTCAGTTTTAGCAAAATTTTATATTTTACAGAAAAAAGCTTCAAAATACTTAAAAATAGTTAAAAATATTTAAAATTTCTTTAAAATATTTCCAAATTCTTCAAAATATTTCTAAATACTTAAAATTGCTTAAAAATATTTTAACTTTTTAAGTTTACTTAGAAGATTACTTCCCAATACTTCAAAATATTTTAAATTACTTCAAAATTTTTTAAAACATTTAAAAATACTACAAAATATTTTAATATACGTAAAATCATTTTACAATACTTTAATATATTTCAAAATATTTAAAAATCCTTAAAACTGCTTGAAAATAGTTAAGACTACTTCAAAATACTTCAAAGTATTTAGAAATCCTTCAAAATAGTTTAAAATACTTCAAATTACTTCAAAACAATTAAAAATACTTTCTAATACTTTAAAATATTTCAAAATACTTAAAACTACTTTAAAATACTTAAAACTACTTTAAAGTACTTAAAACTACTTAAAAAAAACTTCAGATTACTTCAAAATACTTTAAAATATATAAAAATACTTAAAATTACTTAAAAATATTTCCTAATACTTCCCAATACTTCAAAATACTCCAAAATATTTTTTAAAAAAACTTGAAAATACTCCAGAATATGAAGATATACTTTAAATACTTTAAAGTACTTCAAAACATTTAGAAACATTATATAAATACTTCAAAATATTTAAAAATCCTTCAAAATGTTTTAAAGTACTTAAAAGTACTTCAAAATTTTTAAAAATACTTCCTAATACTTCAGATTACTTCAAAATATTTAAAAATCCTTCAAAATGTTTTAAAGTACTTAAAATTACTTCAAAACTTTTAAAAATACTTCCTAATACTTCAAAATGCTTCAAAATATTTAAAAATACTTAAAAATTCTCCAGCATATTGAGATATACTTAAAATACTTTAAAATACTTTAAAATCCTTCAAACTACCTTAAGACACTTTAAAAGACTTCAAAATAGTTCAAAGCATTTATAAATATTAGTATTTTAAGTATTAAATAATATATAAAGATTTTAAAATATTAGTTTTTTTAATATCACTTTCTATTTGAAAATATGTTAAAAGTATTATAATACTTCAGAGTACCTCGAAATACCTCAAAATATTTAAAAATACTTCAAAATATTTAAAAATACTTCAAAATGTTTAAAAACACTTTAAAATACTTAAAAACACTTCAAAATATTTAAGAACATTTCAAAATATTTAAAAACACTTCAAAATATTTAAGAACACTTCAAAATACTTAAATTGGCTTTAAAGTTAAGAATAATGACTTTGAGTAATTTAAATTCTATACAAAATTATTTTTGCAATAAGCCTATAAGAGCATTAAAAAGTTGCATTGTTTCAAATCTAATTTCAATTCTTACCAAATATTGAAAAATTCATCTTTTTACATATATTAAAAATATGGAAATTTTTCTATTTTTCACATTGAAATCATGGAAAACTCATGAAATTTTGTGAAGAAAAATTTATAGATACCTTGTAATATGTAGTAAATAAAAACTACTATTTTTAAAAAAAATTTTCTTCTTTATTTTTCACATTCAGAATTCACAATTTTTTCACATCTTTTTGAAAAATTTTTAGTTTTCGTTTATTATCTGGAATTTCTTTTTCAAGCAACAAACTATGTAAAAAATTCATTATTGCTTTTCACCTGTTTTTAATTGATAGAAAAATGTAAAAGATTAAAAGTTGGAGAAAATTTTATTAGATGAAGGTTATCCTTATAAGGTGTTCCTTTTCCAAGAATGAGTCAGTCAGTAAAATCCCAAGAGATAAAAATGTTATTTCCATTAATTAATTACTTTTTAAAGATACTTTTTATCTGAATTATTTTTTAATCAACTAAAGGTTGGACTGTTGACTGTTTTTTTACATTTTATGAAAAAATCCATTCTCTGGAATTTGAAATTGGAAATAAGTGTGTATCATAATCATGGAATTTCGATGCAGAATTTTTTTTGTTCTCAGTCAAAAGATTTTCTTATTATTATTGTTATATTTTATTATTATTATTATTATTGTTATTATTATTATTATTATTATTTACTATTACTATATATTATTTTGTTATTACTTATTTAAGTAATAATTATTAGGTACTATTATCTATATATTTTTGTCAACATTTAAAATAAAATAAATTTTTTTATTAAATTTAAAATAAAAATTTTATTACATATTATTTTCTCCACCACTTTGTTTGTTTTAAAACTAAAAAAATATATATACAAATGATTTTTGCAAAAATAATAATCAGAGGTTTGAGGACAGGATAAAATTAATTTTTATCTCTGGATTCTGTGCATTGACTTCATCCCACTGATTCGGATGCTTCAAGCAGGACGAATATAATATTGTCTACTGATACGAAAAAAAAACTTTTTCATGGTCATTTAAAGATGTCATTACTGTGACAAAACTCAAGTCACTTTATAACCTTCAAAATTATTGCCATTTTGCTACTCATACAAACAAAAAACAATTGCGCACTTAAAATCATAAAATTTAGCAAATTTTAAAAAACGTTTTAACGAATTTTATTCAATTATCTTTATTTTCCAAAATTATATTTGTATTATTTCTTCAAAGAATATTTGACAAAGATTTTTTAAGTATTTAAATAAATAGTAATAGTAATAATATAATAACACAGCCTCACAAAATAAAATAATTTGTTTGTTCGACAGACCAGTCTAGTCATTTATTCTTAAACGTATTTCGAGTCGCTGAATCCGAATCCAAAGTAAGAATTCAAATGTTAGTTCACGTTTTCTTTCTAGTCTCGAAAAACAAGAAATTTAAGTTTAAATTGTTGTAGAAGTTGTTAAAATTATATAAAAAGTGCAAAATTTATACTAGTGTAATCTTTGAAGTATTACCTTTAATTTAAGCCCAGAAAGTTAAAAAAATATTCAGTAGTTCCCGAGTTATGACTCAAAACGTCCGCGCATGAAAATCGGCCAAACTGAAATTTTACCTGTCAATAATGGGTTCGGCCGATTTACATGTGCGCACGTTTTTATTCATATCTCGGGAACCACTGAATACTTTTTAAGTTTTCTGGTCTTAAATTAAAGGTAATACATTAACGATTACATTAGTTTAAGTTTTGCACTTTTTATATAATTTCAACAAATTCTACAACAATTTAAACTCAAATTTCTTGTTTTTCAAGGCTGGAAAGAAAACGCGAACTAACTTTTGAATTCTGACCTCGGATTCGGATTCAGCGATCCGAAATAAGTGAGAAATGTTAAATCTAATTAAAAGATTGGTAAATTTTTATAAGAGCTTTTTAAAATCTTGTATTTAAAAAAAAAATTTCGTTTTAGAATGCAAAAAGTTCCGAATAAGATTAAAAATTCTAATAATCAATATTTTGGACCTTGCATAATAAGAAATTATTATTATAATTTTATAAATAAAATAAAATAAATAATTACTAATAATACAAATTCTATTTAATTAAAATTATCCGTTTCTATATTTTTTTATTTAGCAAGCAGACATTTTTTATTTATTTACTAACCCGTATAGTTACTTTTCGTAAAAAAGTACTCTTAAAATCATCTAAAAAATTGCTTAGCGCAAAATATTTAACAATTTAATTAACTTTTTAAAAATTTTTTTTTAAACAATTTAAATTAGGATATTAAATTATAAACAATTTTTTTAACAGTATGTGAGTAAAATAGAAATTAATAAGAAACTTACGGTGTATGGCTGCCTAGAGCTGCACGTGTTCAATCTCTTTAGCAAAATTTTTTGTTTACTGATAATTTTGAAAACTGCTTTTTACCAATGTTCTTTCTTCACTCATTTGAAGCTAATTTTGCTTGTTTGATTGATAAACAAGTTTTTAACTTTCAATATTATTTTGTTTTCTTTTCGAAAATTGTTACAAGAATCCTTTGCACTTTTTTTAATTGATCTCTAATGATCTCTTCGTCTCTTATTCGTGTAGTTAGAATTATTCCACAAAAAAAGATTTGTTCTAGGTCTGAAATTTTCCATTCTCATGAAAATTTAAAAATCTCATTTTCTGCTTGATTGAATTGCTTTTTGATAGAAGAATTCACATTGTTTCAAAAACGATTTGCAGTTTATTAGTACTTTTTTGTGTTATTGTTTATTATTATTTTTTATTATTTAGGAATTGAAACTTTTTCAGTTTCTTCATTTCTTCATTTCTTCATTTCTTCATTTCAATGTTTCTATTTCGTTTATTATTTCCATTTCATTTATTATTTCAATATTATTGCAATATTTCAATATTATTGCAATATTTCAATATTATTGCAATATTTCAAAATTATTGCAATATTTCAATATTATTGCAATATTTCAAATATTTAACTGAAATATTTCAGAAATATTTCATTTATTGTTTCCATTTAATTTATAATTTCCATTTTTTTTATTATTTCCATTTAATTTATAAATTCCATTTCATTTATAATTTCCACTTGATTTATAATTTCCATTTTATTTATAATTTCCATTTCATTTATAATTTTTATTTTTATATAATTTTATCTTCATATTTTCAATAATTTCCAATAATTTTATTTCCATTTATTGTATTATATTTTAGTGTCATTTTTCATCATTTTCTTATTTATTTCATTCTCGTTTCTAATTTTTTTTTAAATACTATCTCCCGTTTGTTTGAAATAAGCATCTCTTATTTGTGGAAATAAATATATTTCATTTCTCGAAATAATTACCGGTGATTTCTGGAATTGATTCAAATGAATGTCTTCAATTTTTTCAAAAACAATTCTTCAATGTTTTCCGAATAGAATTCTTTAATGTTTTTGAAATATTATCCTTTAATGTTTCGCAAATAGAATTCTTTAATATATTTAAATAGAAATCTTCAATGTTTTTTAAATAGTTTTTAAACTGTTTTTAAAATTCTTTGATGTTTTTAAAAATTATTCAATATTTTTTTATTTAATGTTTTTTTATTTAATGTTCTTTTTAACCCTTCAATGTTTTTTAAATATATTCAATATTTTTTATTTTAATATTTTTTTTATTTATATGATTTTTCCTTTTCCATATTTTTCAAGTATAATTCTTCCATCCTTTTGAAATAAATATTTTCATTTTCTTGAAACGCACATCTGCAATTTGTCGAAAAAAGAATTGCTAATAATTTTAATTAAACATTTCTCGATTTTTGAAGAGTTCGAGCATCGGGAGTGAAATTTTGATTGTTATTGGACGTTTCCGAGCACTGTTTATTTAAAGTCACGAATGTTAAGTTGCGTTTTGATTGGGGATTTTGAAGAAGATGTTGGCTGTATCGCGTGTCACACGAGCTTCAATTGAACTGCTCTAAGACTTGAAGTCTTCGACCATTGTTTCGTGACTAACGAGAGAATCGTCAAACACGTGCAACTTGGAGCTCAGGCAGATATCAGACGTCAAGGAAGTGGCTCTGATACCGACGTCCTGCTTATTCATGTTCGACTCCATTTATGATCTGAAATCACATTCCAATTAGATAAAAAAAGCACAACTCAACGTGAGCTTTTTGTGCAAACAAAAAATATTGAATTCCCCATCTTACAAATCTCCAATGTTTTCCCAATCAGAGAAAACAACTATTTAACATTTTTTCTTACTTTAAGACAATTGCATTTTTACTAAAAATATTTAAATAAATTAAAATAAAAATAAAAATTGTTATTAAATAAAATATTTCTTGTTTTTGCAGGAGTTTTTCGATTATGAAATTGATTCGGATGAAGAATGGGAGGAAGAAGAGCCAGGAGAATCTCTTCATGGTTCGGATGATGAAAAAGATGAAGAAAATGCTGATGATAATGAGTACGACGTCGATAATGAATTTATGGTGCCTCATGGGTTAGTTTTCATTTTTAACAATTTTTTGCCTCATAGAGGCTTTGTTTTAAATGTATTGTTATTTATTATTATTTCATGCAATATCTTTATTATTTCAGATATCTTTCAGAAGAAGAAGCTCAGGCTGATGATGATGAAGAAGATATGGTAATTAAATTTAATCTCTTTCTTTTTTTAATCTCTTTTTAATGTTCAATTTCATTTCTTCAATTTCATTTTTTCAATTTTATTTTCATACGGTCACGCATTTTGGATTATATTTTTATAGTATTTTTTTGCTTTTGCTTCCTTATAGCTTCCTATAACATTTTGCTTCCTTATAGAGGAAGCATTGTTTTATTTTTTTGTACTGTTTTTACGTTTACGTTTTGCTATCAAAATTTGTACGATTTCATAATGTTATCAGAATAGAAATTGAAACTTAGAGAATCTGTATTATTGAATTAATACTTTATAATAGTATAATTGAATTAATACTTTATAATAGTATAATTGAATTAATACTTTCGAATTTGACTTTTTCAGAACCCCGAGACGCAGAAATTCAAACTGAAAATTCTGGGCGAACAATTTGAAGCTGAAAGAAACGCAAAAACTTGTAAACTCAAACCTAAAGTCATTGGTTGCATCTGGCAAAGTTCTGGCAACACTTATGCATCAAATAGTAAGTTCTTTTTTTATTACTCTTTATAATTAGTTGATGTTTCGTTATTTGCGCCTCTTTTTTAATTTTATAGAAGTTGTGGAAGAAAGTTAATTGTAGCATTTATATTTACTGTGATTAAAAAATCGTTTGATTTGAATTTACTTGATTTTTTACAATTTTTGCAAGAAATGTATTAGAAGTATTATTTCATTTTTTTCTGATAATAGTAATAACTAACTTTTTATTATAAATAATTTTTTAATTTAACTTTTTATTCTAAATAATCATTTAATTTAACTTTTTATTATAAATTGTAAAGGCTGTATTTTGCAAGAAAAAATTGGACATTAATTGTCCAAAAAAGAATTATTATGCTACAATTTGCTAAAAATTACTTGTCAATAGATGCAATTCTACAGAAAATTATTTTGTTGCTTTCTTGATATCAAAATCTCTTTCTTAATTTAATACTTTTCTTTTATTTTTCTTTACAAAAGGAAATTTGAGAATCCTAAAAATTCAAAAGTTGCTTGCAATTTTAAATTTAATGTTCTATATTTCTCAAGAATAAATAAGTCTGGCTATTTAAAAATTCAAAAAAGAAAATAATGCAAATTCTTCACATTTGGCAAATTCAACTTTTATTTAATAATTCTTTGTACCTTAAAATTTTAAACATTCAAAGTCACAAAATTTTGAGGCTTGATAAATACATTTTTTAAAAATTTGTCCATTATTTTCAATTATTTTAAAGGTTTTAATTTGAAATAAATATTATTTCAATAAATTTAAATATTAATGGCGATAATTAACAGAATTTCTCCCTAGCTAAGGAAAAAATAGCTAGCTAGCCAGCTTCCCTAGCTAAGTTATATATTTATTTTTTTTTACAAAGCAACTAACATTTATATTTGTCCTCTAGAATCAAATTTTGTGAAAAATAAAATCAATTACTTTAAACTGCCGTATGATTCTTGAAAAAACTTATTAATATTATTATTATTATAAAATATTTTATAGTTTCATATTTTTCGCATGTATATTTTTAGTTTTGTACAATCTAGAAAATTGTTTTTATAAAGTGTCATTTGTTTTTAACGTTTTTACCGAACGATTGTTTTAAACAATACAGAATAGTCTCTTTAAGTTTATTTATTTTTTTAAGTTAGCTAATACCTGAAAAAAAAATGTAAAGAAAAGTATAAAACGAAAATAAAAGTAATAAAAGGATTTAGAAAAATACAATAAAGAATTTTATTTTTTGTTTATTATCATTTTCAATATTAATTTAAATGATTGTAAATATATATCGACAGGAGATATTGCTTATGATTTAAATTTGTTTACCAGTAGTGAATAAAATAGAAATCTAACGTAATATATACTGACAACTTTAAAAAATTAAATTGTTTCTAAAACAATGTTTGTTATTTTTAAAATTTTCACAGAATTTTTTGAAAATTGTAAAAATTTATTTAAAACGTAAAATTATTCTTAAATTCTTTCTGAATTTTTCTATAGTCGGTAAGTTGGTTGCCCCCTAAAGTATGCAACCTGTATTGCATAGAAGTTTCGCTGCTACTGCTCACTAGGCGTTATAATGTATATTTTGTATTTTAATTTCTATTTTGTATTATTTGCTTTTGTTTTATTTATTTTGTTAATATTTTGTATTATTGATTTTGTTAATATTTAATTTTTATTTATTTTGTTAATATTTTGTATTATTGATTTTGTTAATATTTAAATTTTATTTATTTTGTTAATATTTTGTATTATTGATAAAATAAGTACCTTTTTCATAAAAGCATACTAATTAAATAATTAATTAATTTAATTTAATAACTAATATAAGTTAATAATTTATATTGACTTTCTAGCTAATAACTAATTTGTCATTTTTTAGAATATTTCACTTTACCTTGCATTTAATACCTTATTATTTAAAGCTGTAATTAGGTACAATTGTATAATTGTAATTGTTATTATATTCAAATTTTTTAAAATTCATATTGATCCAGGAAAGTGTCAGAAATGTTATTTGAAATGAAATGTTATAATTTTTTGAAATTTGTTTGAAATGTTAAAGTGTCAGAAATGTTATTTATTCAAATTGTGTGTATTCTTTTTGGAGAATCAAATGCAAAAAGCAGAATGCAAAAAAAATTTCAGGAACACATTCTTTGCAAAAAAGTCAATGATGATCCTTTTTTAAAATACACATTGATGCATTTTTTTAATTAAAAAAACAAATTGATCAAGAAAAGTGTAGTGTTTTGAATATTCAAAAATTTTTAAAATAATTTTTTTTTAAAGAAATTTGTCTGCAGTAATGATTGAAAGTATCTCTATGAGGAGGCATTGTGTTTTCGAGATAAACACAAAAAAATTTCGCTTTTAAAATAATCTCTAAAGTTTTACTTGGCAGCGATTTTTATATTTTATTTATTACTTATAATACTAAGATTTTTAAAGCCTTTGAACTATTTTGAAGTGTATTTAAGTATTTTGAATTATTTTAAAGTATTTTAAATTAAATTAAGAGATTTTGAAATATTTCGAAGTATATTAAAGTAGAATGGAGTATTTTAAAGTAGTTTTGAGTATTTTAAAATATTTTAAACTAATTTGAAGTATTTTAAAGTAGTTTTGAGTATTTGAAAATATTTTAAACTAATTTGAAATATTTTAAAGTAGCTTTGAGTATTTGAAAATATTTTAAATTAATTTGAAATATTTTAAAGTAGTTTTGAGTATTTGAAAATATTTTAAATTAATTTGAAGTATTTTCAAATATTTTAAAGGTATTTTAAGAAGTATTTTGTAGTAGTCTAAAGTATTTTAAAGTAGTTTCAAGTATTTGGAAATATTTGTAAAAAATTTGAAGTATTTTGAAATCGTATGAAGTCATGAAGTTTCTTTTCTGTAAAAGAAGTATATTATTAATTACGGTAAACCTTAATAAACATCATAAAGATAAGAAATCAAATAAAAAAATAAATTTCCACGATAAAAATAAAATTCCATGAGAATTCTAGGTTTCTTAGAGTTGTAGAAATCCCGTTGAAAAGTATATTACTAACAATTGAATCTATGAGGCAGCAAAATGTTCATAAATGAACATAATTTTCCACTAGTTTTTATATATATTAATGCGAAAATCATGATTCACAAATTTGCAAATTTGACAGTGTTCAGGAAACATATTTTGAATTTTTCCTTCTGCATTCGATTCCCCAGAAAAAAGCACCCCAATTTGAGTATTATAACGTTTTGGACACTCGTCTGGATCAATTAGCAATTTAAAAAAGAATTCATTCAT
>WNHD01004457.1:0-16226 GCA_011057455.1 Ganaspis sp. Gsp50 | reverse complement strand
TTCCGCTATGTTTTGGAGTCAAAGTAGGGTCTAAATTGCATTGCTTTTACACCCTACTTAACTTCTCTTAGAACCTAACAGACCCTGAAAAGGCAGGTTTAAATCAGGGCCTAAATTTCGACTCGGGACATCATTATCTATTAGAAATTAAGTTGTTCCTTTTTAAATTACATTGTTTCATTTGAAATTAATTGCTGTCAGACCATTTCACTATCTCCGAAGGAATTACAATAGCATGTTCCAGAAACATTTTCAGTTCATGTTTTTAAAAACATTTTAACTTCACATAAGCAGATAAGTTTTTTTACAATGCAATTGTATAACATTCTTTTAGAGATAATATTTATTATTTCTTAACTTTGTACCTGCAGAACTTTAGTAAATTATTTATTTTAAACAATGCATTCAAACAATCTCCCAGAATTGCTTACAATGTTGCAATCTCCAAGATTCAAATCTTAAGAAAAGTTTCTCTGGAAAGTTTGCTTCTTAAAGAAGATATGCTTTTTTTAAATCAAAAGTTATACTATTCACCAGGAATGTATTAATTCCGAAGGGAGTACTTCCTTATGCGCATCATTGAAGATTATCTACTATTATTAAAAAATAGTTGTAATACTAGACCTTTTTCAAACACTAGTAAACACAATAAGGCATCATTAAGCATCTAAACAAGATGTAATGATATTGATAAAAATTATTAGTCTGTGTATTACTATTCTTTTAGAAATCTTAACTAATTACAGGTACCTACAAATTTAACATGTCTTAACAATTTTTGTATATGCAAAAAAAATGTGTTATATTATATTACTATTATATTTTACTATTACTATTACAATTACTATTGTATTACTATTATATGTAGATAATTTATATTACTATTATATGTAGATAATTTATATTACTATTATGTTCAACTTGCCTTAACATTAGTAAGAATTTTCGCATATACAAAAATTGCTAAGGCAGGTTAAATTTGCAGATATCAAATCAATGTCTAGAAGGTCTTCAAACACTCTTAAGTCAAGTCTGATTCCGGAATTTCCTATTGCACCAATTAATCCTTAAGTATCTACTCTAGGACATCTTGAGACAATCACAGATTGATAAATGAGCAGTTCTACAATTGGTATGTGGCTGGTATGCGCTATGCAGCTTGTATTTCCTGCAACTTCTTAAAGTTAATCAATGTTCTCGGGATATCTATGCCAGTACATCAAGCTAAAGTTATTTATAACTCGTCAAAATTTTATACTAAAATGCATACCATCAATCGCACCGAGTTAACGTGATAAGAAAAATGCTTTAATATTAAGTTTCGGTATAGTCTTGCATCACTCAATATAACGTACACCTATAAAACTAAACGGAAGATCCACGGAAAAAATTGCGTTTAACATCTTTTAGTGCTTCGAATAGTTTTTAATAGTAATTCTCTAAGGAAAATTAATTTTTTACTCTCGACTCGACTTTGACCTACTTTGACTTAACGTTCCTTTTCTCCTTAATTACTTAGCTTAAGACTCTTTTGGTTGTAAAAGTATATTCATTGATGTAAAGTTGAGTGTATTCATTGATTGCTTGCCATTTAACTGCACATAGTAACTACGTACAATTACATTATTTAGTACATGTTTAATTAATACAATTGCATTATTATAATTATTAATTGCAAGATGTTTCAAATATCGATTTATGCACCTACAGAATTGGGGTTAAAGCACTTGTTATTTCTAGTGAAATATTAAATTAATAGAATAGAAATATGTATATGTTCCTATAGTATATTCTATAGTATATTCTATAGTATATTCCTATATAGAGGAATTTGCTAGAGGTTTTCCTTAAAGAAGCTGCCACATTCATTTGATACCAAAATCATCATAATTTATCGTTTTTCTTATAGAAAAAAAAGAAATTGTTCTGACAAACGCTAATTCTTTCACGGTAATTTGCTGAAGATAACACTGAAAAGGTAATTTCAATTTTTTAAATACATAATTGGCATAAAGTAAAAGTTCTAACAAATAAGGTTAGATTTAATAATCGAACTTACATTAGATATAGTCACATTTAACTGTGACAGGGTTGGGTCGTTAAGGACACACTTTTCCAAAAGGTTATTTATCCAAGAATTTTAACGAAAGAATTATCTTTTCATGCTAGCTTTCTAATTATGGTGCAAAATATTTCTATATGGTAATTTAATTTTTATTCCCTGGCAAGATTCGTAAAAAATTCATGAACATGTTCTAAACATTGTATTGATAGGTTAACTTTGGTCGTTTAGTTCATTATAAGTTTTCAAGGTTATTTACTTCTCCTTGAGCATGCGCAATAATAACCGGAGTTGGTTACACATGCGCAATAGATACCTATAACATATACACATGCGCAGTAGTCACCTATGCCAAATATACATGCGCAGTAGTCACCTATGGTAGATACACATGCGCAGTAATCACCTATGTTAAATGTACATGCGCAGTAGTTACCTATGCGAGATAAACATGCGCAGTAGTCACCTATGGTAGATACACATGCGCAGTAATCACCTATGACCAATAAACATGCGCAATAGTAATCTAAGACAGTTGCAAGTGCTCTGTAGTCATCTATCACACTTACACGTGCGCAGAGGTTACATGCGACATATAAACATGCGCAGTGATCACCTATGCCAAATACATATGCGCAATAGTCGCCTATGGTACATATACATGCGCAATAGTCACCTATGCCAAATACGTATGCGCAGTAGTCACCTATGCTAGATAAACATGCGCAGTAATCGCCTATGGTACATATACATGCGCAGTAGTCATCTATGCCAAAAACGTATGCGCAGTAGTCACCTATGCTAGATAAACATGCGCAGTAGTCATCTATGCCAAAAACGTATGCGCAATAGTCACCTATGCTAGATAAACATGCGCAGTAGTCATATATGCCAAAAACGTATGCGCAGTAGTCACCTATGCTATATAAACATGCGCAGTAGTCGCCTATGGTACATATACATGCGCAGTAATCACCTGCGACAGACATACATGCGCAGAAGTAATCTATGGGCTTCAAACATGAGCAGCAGTTATCTATGACACATACACATGCGCAGTAGCCACCTATAATTTCTAGAAGTGTGAAGTAATAACCTGTTTTAGTCAAACATGCCAATAATCACCTATGAGTACTAAATACGCGTAATCTTCTGTAAAATATGTAATTTAACACTAAATGCATATCTTAAATGGACAATTCAAATTTTGTGTTAATTAAACACAATGAATTTGCGCTAAATTAACACACAAATATTATTAATAATAAATGTAGAATGTAGAATATAGAATACTATATTCTACATTTAAAGCATAATTGGGAGGTGCACACAAATATTAATATTATACATTAAATACATTGAAAGGGGAAAAATATTCTTATAATCAAAAACAATGCAGGAAATGTTTCTAAAATTCATTGAATAATAACAAAAACTAATCGATGAAGCCAGAACTAATAAAAAGAAAAAATAATTAGCTTCGAGCGACCGTTAGCGAGTGAAATATATGTCTCTAGTTCAATTATAGAATAGTATCTTCTGATGCATTGAATTTCTACAAACGTAACATTCAATGAAAAACTGCAGTCTGTTTTTTTGTATCTCTACACCTGTGTGTACCGAGAATATTTTTTATTTTAATTTGCGCATTTTGTAAACAATAGTGCGATATTCAGCTACGAAGTACCCACACAAGTAATTAAAATAAAAAAATGATAGATTGAATTATAAAGTTGAATATAATATATAAAACAATATTGTACATACACAATGCAATAATATAAAACAATATTGTACATATACAATGCAATAATATAAAACAATATTGTATATACAATACAATAAAATAATACAATTGTGTCTGCAATTCTATACTCAATTTGTAACTTTTCTACAAAATGCGAGGGAAAGAATCCAAAATAACAAACACATCGTGAGTAAGAAACAAAAGTCAAATATTACAAAACAATGCACTTATCTCAATAGAACGACTTGAGTGCATATGTTTGTTGCAACTTTTGAAAAGCACATATGCAAAGTCACGAAATGTTATTGTAGTGTCAGAGTATGTAGTAAAATAAACAAACATAGACTATACACAAAGTCATATCAGGTTAACTTGATAGCCTGACCACGATACCTATAGACATTATCAGTTATTCGATGTAACGACACGAACCGAGTCAAGGAAAAAGTCTCCTCGAATGTATCGATATTATATTGGCTCAATTGAAGAAAGACTTCCACACTGGAGAAACTATAATAACATAAGTGTAAAAACCGTGTTTGCAGGGAAATCCCAATGGCAATCTTGACACGCAATATCGACTAAATGAGAAATTTTTCTTTTCCTCATTATCTGTATATGAATTATTAATCGTAAATTCATGAAGCGAGGGAAAAGTGTCATTTTTTCTCAGTACGTAATATGATATTAGAAAGTTCGCAATAGAAAAGTATTCCAGGAATTGAAATTTAAAAAATAGCCCCTAAAAAAAGTTGCTAAATTTTTTCTTAAAATTTTCTATCAAAAATTCCTAATTATAATATTTTGAAAATTTTATTTTATATTGCTAGAAATGTTACTAAAAATGTTAAGTTATGTTTTAAAATGTTAAAATTTTGTTATGTTTCAAAATGTTAACATTTTTTTACGTTTTAAAATGTTAAAATTATTTTTGTTTTAAAATGTTAAAATTTTTTTTATGTTTTAAAATGTTAAAATTTTTTTTATTTTAAAATGTTAAAATTATTTTTATGTTTTAAAAGGTTAAAATTATTTTTATGTTTTAAAATATTAAAATTTTTTTTATGTTTTAAAATGTCAAAATTTTTCCTAATGTTAAGTTCGGTCAAAATTGAGTGATGAGATTTTAAGGATAGAAAAATAATAAAGTAAATGTAGAAAAATAAAATTTGCAATATTCAAGGTCGAAATTAAAAAAAAACATTTTGTTTAAACTTCTCTAAATAAGGCATTTATACAAAGCGAACATATTAAAAAAAAGGGAAGATATTAAGAACATATTAAGAACATTTTAAGCGCATATTAAGAACATATTAAGCGCATATTAAAAACATATTAAGCGCATATTAAAAACATATTAAGCGCATATTAAAAACATATTAAGCGCATATTAAAAACATATTAAGAGCATATTAAAGGCGTGAATAAAACAGAAAAAATGGAATCAAAAAGTCCTTTACTACTTTTTAAAATATTTAGCCGTTCCGGAGTTACAAGGGTTCGAAGTTGATCAATCAGGTGCCTGCGCTACGGTACCGAAACAGCGTAGGTAGCGTCCCTAGTCGTACCGCTGCGCCTGCGCACTCAGACGGTGGAGGGGATGAATATCTTGCTCGCTCGCTATCAGCCAACTTCGAATTGTCATAACTCCGAAACTGCTGAAAATTTCGAAAAGTGGTAAAGGACTTTTCGATTCAACTTTTTCTATTCTATCTGTGGCTTGAATATGTTCGTTTTAAGATTATGTAACGGATTATGTATGATTATGTATGTATGTAACGGATTATGTAACAC
Source organism: Ganaspis sp. Gsp50 (assembly GCA_011057455.1). Classification (NCBI taxonomy): domain Eukaryota; kingdom Metazoa; phylum Arthropoda; class Insecta; order Hymenoptera; family Figitidae; genus Ganaspis; species Ganaspis sp. Gsp50. The sequence continues at coordinate 10,623 of WNHD01004457.1, read as the reverse complement.
ATTTGGAAAACAAATAACACGGATGTATTGCACCTATATGTTACATACATGTAACGCTTCTATAATATATATAACATATTGATAAAATCTATAACAAGCAGTAACATATATTACATACATGTAACTTAGTTAGCAGATTTTAACGCCAAAATTAAAGCCTGATGTGCTTAAATAACAAAAAGTGTGGCAATCGAGACCAAGTTGATTATTTCCACACGAGTTTAGTCAACTTTTGATTATCAACCAAAATAAGGAAATTGAATACGTATTCGTGTAATAACTCTAATGCGACAAATTCCATTCATTTAATAAAAATAAAAGTTTAATACACAATTACTAGAAAACTCCCAAGTTTAAATGAAAATAGTTTCTCATTGTAATTACATCCTGCAAAAAATTTTAACTTTCCATTAATTGCAACAATTGAAAAAAAACAGGTTTGAGAATGTTAATACCGAAACCTGCTTTTCAAGCAGACTTTATATAAAGTTTGAAAAAATAATAAAAGCTGTATTAACTATTATCACATGTAAACGTCTTATTAACGTTAAAACGTTAACTTTTTTTTAAAAGCTTTTTCTTTTTAGATTGTTAGAATTATTGTTAGAAATAATTGTTAATAAAACTATTAAGTCACATTACAAATTAGTTGTTTATAAAATATTACATAGTGGCTATAAAGAAAACTTCAAATTTTAAGAAACAAAATAAGTTTCTTTAAAAAATAATACAAGTCTCGAGTATTTGAGATGACAGTGTTTATCACATAATCATATCTGTGTCCTCATTTCTTAATCTAGAATAGTTTATTTTGGGAAATTCATTATTATATTTAAACAATCAGCCGTTGGAAAGAAAGGAGTGAAACGTTTATTATAATTTTATAAAATTGTTGAATGGTCATTTTTTATTGTAAATATTTTATCGAATGTTCGGTAAAACTGGTATCATTAGTCTATCGTACATTTTTTTAAAAAAATTTCTATATTTTAATAAGACAAATTTAACTAATTCAATCAGTGAAATAGAAATTGACTGAAGAATTAGTTTTTTTGGAATGCGACTGATTGAAATAATCATTTGTGCAACTCTCGAAATCTGAATTAGTAATTTTCTACTTTCTGAACCTGAATTAGTCATTTTCTACAAATTCAACAGCGAAAAGTCGTTCACCGATTGAAATAGTAAACATTTACTAATTTTTAGAAAAAAACTACTAATCAATTAGTAGAATATAACTATTTCTTATTACTTACTAATTGCTTAGTAAACTTACTAATGAAATTAGTAGTTTTTTACTAATTGAAAATGCGAACTTTGACTATTTTAATTAGTAGAAAACTACTAATTTAATTAGTAATTTTCTACTAAAAAATAGTTATATTCTACTAAATGATTAGTAGTTTTTTTACTAAAAATTAGTAAATGTTCACTATTTCAATCAGTAAACGACTTTTCGCTGTTGAATTAGTAAATAATTACTAATTCAGGATTTAGAGAGTACTAATTCAATAGCGAAAGTCGTTTACCGATTGAAATAGTAGAGATTCGCTAATTTTTAGTAACAACTACTAATTTATAGTAGAAAACCATTAATTTTTGGCAAACAACTGCTAATTTTTATTTTAAAAAACTACTAATTTTTATTAAAAAAACTACTAATTTTTATTTAAAAAAACTACTAATTTTTATTTTAAAAAAACGACTAATCTTTATTTTAAAAAAACTACTAATATTTATTTAAAAAAACTACTAATTTTTATTTTAAAAAAACGACTTATTTTTATTAAAAAAAATTACTAATTTAATTAACAAATAATTACTAATGGGAATAGTGAAAGAATAGTGAAAGTTTACATATTTGGATTAGTAGTAATTGACGAATTAAATTAGTAGTTCTTTCTATTAATAATTAGTGGTTTTTTCTACTATATATAACAATTATAATAGGATGTTTACTAATTCAATTGGTAAACAGTTTTTCGCTATATTGAATTAGTAGTACAAAGTTACTAATTTTTAGTGAAAAACTACTAATTTACTTAATAAATAACTGTACTATAATATGTGAAGTTCCAATATACAATTTGTAGTAATTGACTAATTAAATTAGTAGTTTTCTATTACAGAAATTAATTGTTTTATTTCTAAATATACATATTGTAGTTTAGTTTTACACCAAAAGTTAGTAAATATTTACTGTTGCAGTCGGTAAACGATTTTTGGAATTAGTAAAAAATTACCAATTCAGATTTAGAGAGAACATAAAACTTATAGTGAAAAATAAGGAAAAATTTAAATTTGACTCCATATCCGAAATTTGCACTTCAAAAACATCCATTGATCGTTTAAATTCTAGCTCAATTCTACTCAAAGTTATTCAGTTTTTAAAAATAGAAAATTTTGAAAAAAATCGTTTTTCCAGTATATTTTTTTTATTTTTAAAACAAGTTAAAATGTAAACATTATAGGTTTTTTTGTCTTTTGAAAACACATCGATTAACAGTTTAGTGAATCTTCTAAATCTATGTAAAGTTATTCAATTTCTCAAAATAGAAAATTGTGAAAAAATCGTTTTTATAATATAACTTTTGCATTTTTTAAAATAATTAAAATGTAAATATTACATGTTTTTTGTGATACGAAAACACATCGATTAACCGTTTAATAAATCTTCTAGCTCAATTCTGCTAAAAGTTACTCATTTTTTTAAAAATCGAAATTTTTGAAAAAAATCGTTTTTTTTTAATATTTTGTTTGTATTTTTTAAAAAAGTTAAACTGCAAATATTGTATCTTTTTCTAATTTGAAAAACACATCAATTGCTCGTTTAATGAATCATCTAGCTCAATTCCATCCAAAGTTATTGAACTTTTAAAAATAAAAAATTGTCAAAAAATCGTCTTTTTAATATAACTTTTGCACTTTTTAGAACACTTAAAAAGTAAAAACTATATTTTTTTTGTGTTTTGAAAACGCAACGATTAACCGTTTAATGAATTTTTAGCTCAATTGTAGATATCCATAGTTATTCCATTTTTAAAAATACAAAATTGTGAAAAAATCGTTTTTTTCAATATATTTTTCGCATTTTTTAAAACAGTTAAAATGTAAATATTTTATTTGTTTCGTGCTTCAAAAACGCATCAATTGCTTTTATTACGAATCGTTTCGCTCAATTCTATACAAAGTTATTAACAAAACAAAAATTTAAAAAAACAAAAATTTTGCTTTGAATTTTAGTGTGAACTTCATGTTTTTTTGAATGATTTACAATTGCCTTAAAAATGCATCTTTAGAGGTGTTATCAAACTTTTTATTACTATTCTATTTATAAAATTATATTTTAAAAATTAAATGTTAAACTGTAAATTAAAATGTTGGAAATCATTGTTTTTCAGGAAAATTTTTATGCAGAAGTGAATCAAGTGACCTCTACGAGGACGAAAAATGTTTATGAGATGCACACAAAAAGTTTCCCACTCCAAATGAACACTACGGTACAACTGCGGTTAAAAATTTCCAAATTTGGAAAATAGTGGCATTTATTTTAAATTTTATATTTCAAAGGTGCTCAAAAATTCATGACTAAAACAAATTATCAAAGCGTACATCTTTATTGCACAAAATGTTTCGCTTTTTTAAAAGAAAAGTTGCTTTTAAAAGAAAAGATTCTCTTAAAAGAAAAGTTTCTTTTAAAAGGAAAGATTCTTTTAAAAGAAAAGATTATTTTAAAAGAAAAGATTCTTTTAAAAGAAAAGATTCTTTCATTTCTTTCACTTTCTAAAAGCTATGAAATGATTGCCTCATTTAATTTGCCGTTTAGACAATTTTTTTAAAAATGAACTTTTAATGATACTGTTTTTGACTGAAAGTAAGTAATCCGTAACATTTGTCCACATTAACTTCAAATTATCCCAATGTAGTATTAACTGAAAACTTTAAGCTAAAAAGAATGAACGATTGTGCACAAAAATGTAAAAGAGAAAATATTTCATGAAAATCAAAATCGGTAAAATAATAATTGATCAAATCCTTGACGTCATTGGAATAATAGTACTTAAAATTTGGTCATTATTCTGTAGCCAGCGACACACTTTTTCTTTCGAATACAAACACAAGTCGTACTGAACGTTACTTCAAATGTCAGCGATAAATTTTATCGTTGCAATTTTTCCCTATCGCAAAAGTAGTCCGCAAAACTTTACTCAATGAATCTCGCTAGAAAATAATTTCGAGCTAAATACAAAAATTTCTATTTTTGACTGCTCTTATATTGAAAAGAAACGAATCATTTTATAGCAAATCATATTTTCATGTAATAGGATTGTAATTAAAAATAATTTTTTGCACGTAAAATGATTCAACAAAAAACAATCAAGAATATATAATGTATAGGGACTCCATAGAGAATTACATTAAAATGTCTTAACTCTGGTATCAGGGGCGTAATGAGAAAAAAATTTGGGGAACAAATATTCTTTTCAATTATTGAATTTAATTAATTTATAGCAAGAAATCGGCAATCGTTACTATTGCAGATTTATCGAATAAAGAAGAAAAGAGTGAGTGAGTGAATAAGTGAGAGAAGGAGAGAGAGAGAAAGAGAGAAAGAGAGAAAAAGAGAAAGAGAGAAAGAGAGAAAAAGAGAAAGAGAGAAAGGCAGGAAGAAAGAGAGAGAGAGAGAGAGAGAGGAACATTGTAAAAATGAAGAGAAAGACTAAAAAAAGGATAAGTGAAAGAATCAAAGTTGAAGAAAAGGAAGAAAGAGAAAGCAAAGAAAGAAAAAAATTAGAATTGGAGAATGCAAATATAGAAAGAATGTGGAGAAACAGAAGAATAGAAGACAGGATAAAGGAAGTAAAACAATTGCAAAATAAATTTGAGAAAAATGAAGAGAGGGAAAGATAGAAAATGAGATAACAGAAGCAGGAGAAGGAAAAGTGAAAATAAAAATGAAGAAGACTGAAGATAAAAAGAAGACGAAGATGAAAAAGAAGAAATAGATGAAGATGAAAAAGAAATAGATGAAGATGAAAAAAAAGAGTAGACGAAGATGAAAAAGAAGTAGACGAAAACGAAGAAGACGAGAAAGAAGAAAAGTAGATGGAGAATAGGGAGAGAGAGAATATGAGATAACAAAATCAAGAGAAAAAGAAAAAGATGAACATGAAGAAGAAAAATAAGAAGAAAAAGTTAAATATAAGAAGATGAAGATAGAAAATAAGAAAAAATAAATATATATGAAGAAAACGAGCAACAAAAAAACTAAGAAAAAGATAAAAATTAAGAAGATAATGAAAAAGAAGAAAATGAAAAGTAGAAAGAATGAAGAAAATTATATTTTTCTATTATCTCTTTCCTCTTCTCTGACATCTTTTTCTCCATCTTGTTCTTCTTTTATATTTTCTTTAAAATTATTTCTCATGCAAACATTTTTTTAAATACATTGCTAGAAATAACGATTGGTCATTGATTACAAAAAAGATTAATGTTCAAGCAAATTTTTAACTTTTTCCCTCCAAAGAATAATAATAATAATAATAATAATAATAATAACAATAATAATAATAATGATAATAATAATAATAATATAAATAATACTAAAAAATAATAAAGAATAATAAAAAATAAAAAATAATAATAATTAATAATAATCATAATAATAAATAATAATAATAATTAATAATAATAAATAAATAATAATAATAATAAATAATAATTAAAATAATAAATAGTAATAATAAATAATAAATAAATAAAAAATAAATAAATAATAACAAAAAATTAATAATAATAATAATAATAATAATAATAATATATTATATTTCTTCTTCAATAATTTAACCATGTCGATTAATTAATAATTATTTTGTCGAACAATATTAATCTTCTTTCTTCAAACTTATATTTAGGGGAAAAAATCATCAGAAATTCGTGAACTAAAGAAACTTTTTTACATACAACGTAAATGTAATTTATAAACAAATGTACACATTTAAAAACAAATAAAAAGTAAAGATGCAAAACCAAATATTTCGTAAAACGCATATATAAATTTCAAGTTCATTTACACCATTAAAAAATTTTCGTTTGCTTATTATTTTTTAATTATTATTCCAAGCGACCAATTCAAGTTGCGTAATGAAATTTTAATTGACGAACTATAAATGAAAACTTCAACTTCCGGTTAGCTAATAATTGCAACATTTTTGTTATTTTGTTCTACACTTTAAAACCGAAATAATAATTTTCTACTAATTCAATAGCGAAAAGCCATTTAACTATTTAAATTTTATAAAGATATGCCCTTTTTTGTTATAAAAAAAAAAAAAAAAAAAAAATAGTACCAACTAATTTTTAGACTAGAAAACTGTCAATTTTAGAAGAATATTATCGATATTTTTATTAGAAAACTACTTTCTAAATCACAAGTTAGTAATTATTTACTAATTCAACAGCGAAAAGTTGTTTACCGATTGAAATAGTAAACAGTTACTATAATTTTTAGTAAAGAAACTACTAATTAATTGGTAGAATATATAACTATTTATAATAGAAAACTACTAACTAAATTAAGTTTTTTACTAATTGAAATAGTAAACTTTGACCATTTTAATTCATAAAAACTACTAATTTAATTAGTAATTTTCCGCTAAAAGCAAGTTATATTCTACTAATTGATTAGTATTTTTTACCTTGACTATTTCAATTAGTAGAAAGCTACTAATTTAATTAGTACATTTTCTACAAAAAATAGTTATATTCTACAAATTAATTAGTACCTTCTTATTAAAAATTAGTAAATGTTTACTATTTCATTCGGTAAATGGCTTTTCGATATTGAATTAGTAGAAAATTACTAATTCAGATTTAGAAAGTATTAATATTTGGAAGAAAATTACTAATTCAGATTTAGAAAGTATTAATATTTGGAAGAAAAGTACTAATTTAAAAAAAAATACTATATTAATTGAAATAGTAAAAGTTCTCTTATTTCAATTAGTAGTAATTTACCAATTAAGTTTGTAGTTCTATACGCAAAATTAGTAGTTTTCTACTTAAAATTAGTAGTTTTCTATTTAAAATTAGTTTTCTTCTTAAAATTAGCAGTTTTCTACTTAAAATTAGCAGTTTTCTACTTATTAGTAGTTTCCTACCTAAAATTAGCAGTTTTCTACTTATTAGTAGTTTTCTACTTATTAGCAGTTTTCTACTTGTTAGCAGTTTTCTACTTATTAGCAGTTTTCTACTTATTAGTAGTTTTCTACTTGTTAGCAGTTTTCTACTTATTAGAAGTTTTCTACTTATTAATAGTTTCCTACCTAAAATTAGCAGTTTTCTACTTATTAGCAGTTTTCTATTTGTTAGTAGTTTTCTACTTAAAATTAGTAGTATTCTACATATTAGTAGTTTTCTACTTATTAGTAGTTTCCTACTTAAAATTAGCAGTTTTCTACTTATTAGTAGTTTTCTACTTATTAGCAGTTTTCTACTTGTTAGTAGTTTTCCACTTATTAGTAGTTTTCTACTTATTAGTAGTTTTCTACTGAGTATTAGAAATTCTTTTTACTACAAATTGTTTTTTTTAAATTAGTATTTTTTTACTAAACATTACTCTCTTTTAAATTAGCAATTTTGTACTAATTCAACAACGAAAAGTATTTTACCAATTGGAATAGTAAAAATTTACTCATTTTTAGTGAAAAGCTACTACTTTATAATAGTATAGGAAACTACTAATTTAATTAGTCAAGTAATGCAAATTGAAATAAGCAAAGTCTACCTTTTTAATTCCTAAAAATTCACTAATTAAATTAATAGTTTTCTCCTATAAAATAGTAGTTTTTCACTGAAAATGAGCAAATTTTTATTATTTCAATTTGTGAACGACTTCTTGCTATTGTTGAAAATTACTAACTCAGATTTGTAGAGAGTACTAATTGAAATGTGTGGAATTTGACTTTTTAGATTTCTAGTTTTTTTTACTAAAAATTAGTAGTTTTTTTTAATACAAATTGGTATGCTTTTTTGACTAAAAATTGACAGGTCTTTTTTGATAAAAATTAGTATTTTTTCACTAAAAAATAGTAAATATTTACTATTTCATTCGATAAACGACTTTTCGCTTCTAAATTAGTAAAAAATTACTGAATTAGTATAAAAAATTACTAATTCAGATTTAGATTTCATAAATTTTCAACGTATTTTCAACTCGGTTTACTTCTAAACAATGAGGTGTCGCAAAAAGGAAAAATCATAGATATAGCCTAGAATTTTATCTAGTTTCTAACTTCCACTTGTTTGTGGCGACTATTATGAATCACCCCGATGCGTATGTGAATTAACTGCATCATGACATTATGTGTGTATGTGAGGGTGAGAGACAAACTATAGAAGAAGTTCATACAACTGTCACATACAAAAAATTGTATCGATCCACCCCTAAAATTCTACATAAATTCAAAATAAAATTATTACAACAGCCAGAATTTACGTATCACCATAAAATGCACTAATAAAATCATTGCCAACAAACAAAAAATTATCAACTGCCTAAAAATAAGCTTATATACATTTAAACAAAAATAGTCATCAATAAATTACTTTTTACAAAAGGTTTAGAATATTTTTTGCAATAATTCGGAAAAGCTGCACAAGTAAATAATTACATTAAAAAAAAAGTTACATTAAAAAAGTTGAATTCTTTAAGGAGTTAATAAGTTTAAAATTTTTGAAATTATTTTTCGACATTTTTTACAAAAAGTACATTTAAAAGGAGAAATTTTCAAAAAAAGAAAGTTCCGTTTGGGCCATTTTTCGCAATGTTATAAGCTTTTGAAAAAAGTGACCCAATTTTTTGAAAATTCGTAACTTTTGAAAGGCTTGGCAAAAAAAATTGAAAAAAATCTTGAAAGCTAGTCCCAAAGGGTACTAAAAAGAAAAAAAGTTTCAAAAAATTCCGAATTGCAAAAGCTGATTGATATGGCGTATAATATATGGCGTATAATAATATTGTTATGGCGTATAATAAAACCCATATTTTCTCTCAGTAAAATTTTAATAAAAATTGAGAATTTTTAAATATTTAAACTAATTTAAATATTTTAAATACTCTATTGGTTTAAATATATTGAGTAAATTAGATGCAAATGAAGTTCCAAACGTTCAAATGAACGAAATTTATAATAATTTTTTATTTTATTTAAAAATTTAGATTTGTCCTAAAATATTACTTTACGTAAGGGGCCATCCTTAAGTAACGCTTTTTTTTGAAAATTTTGACCCTACCCTCCCCCCTCGTGACGCACTACTGCATACATAAGCGCCATTTTTATAGTACGTCTGTACAAAAGGGAATTTCATTGCCCGTGTATGTTTCCAAAATAAAAAAAAAAAAATAAAGAGCCATTTTTCCTACATATCGTAAGAAAAAGCTTGACCCCCCCCCCTCCTCCTTGAAGCGTTACGTAATATATGGATGGCCCCTAGGAATTATTAATTCTGCTGTTATTTTTGTTTAAAAACAATTGCCGATTTTTATTACCAAATTATATTTAAAAAAAAAATAAAAAAACAAAAAGAAATAAAAAAACAAAAAGAAATAAAAAAACAAAAAGAAATAAAAAACAAAAAGAAATAAAAAAACAAAAAGAAATAAAAAACAAAAAGAAATAGAAAAACAAAAAGAAATAAAAAACAAAAAGAAATAAAAAAACAAAAAGAAATAAAAAACAAAAAGAAATAAAAAACAAAAAGAAATAGAAAAACAAAAAGAAAACAGTTCGTTCAAATGAACGTACTGAACTTTATGAACATTAAATTAGCGCGGTTTAAATATTTTGAATGTTTCAACGATTTAAATGCGAATAATTGAATTGCAGAAATAAAAGTGAATAATTTAAAAGTTGAAATAATAATTGATTTCGGGTGAAAATAATTAGAAATTCAGTACACATAAATACGCTTAACGGGAAATAGAATAAAAGAGGGAAAATACAATACAAGGCAACATATGTATAATATAATAAAATATATATAGGGGTGATGGAAATAGAAGAATTCTTTGGACTTGGATTATGAGGGTTTTACTTACCGGTTCTACCAGATAAGTATCCCACAGCTCCCTTAAGTCGCTCGTTCCCACGTCGTAAAACTCCATGATCCTCCCCTTTCCGTTCGCTCCGCACAAATGTATAAATCTGACCAAATTGGGAAAGGTCAGAAAGAGCTCTAAAACTCACTCATTTCTTACTCCTCCCCGAAATCTGTAATAAAATACAAAATTCCATTGTGCATTTGAAAATAAAGTTACAGGTGAAACCTGCTGTTTAAAGCGTTTTTTACACATTATTTTTACGAAAATAAAATATTTTTACGTAAAGAAAAATATTTTTATACGGGAAGAAAAATATTTATACGTAGAGAAAAATATTTTTACGTGTGAAGAAAAATATTTGTACGCAAAGAAAAATATTTTTACGTGTAAAGAAAAATATGTGTACGTAAAAAAAATATTTTTTTTCCCACAGACATAAAAATGGCGACATTTGATATCTGAATAACTGGATGTAATGACACTCATTTGTTCCTTCATATGAAAACGCCTTTCATTTTTTCCAC
>WNHD01004456.1:0-11184 GCA_011057455.1 Ganaspis sp. Gsp50 | reverse complement strand
CAGATCCTGGTTAGGCATTTCTGCAAAATTTATACCCGACCAGGACCCGGCCAGAAACCTTTTTGTATTAGGGCCAAACCGGGCAATTTCCACACGGGAGCACCTGAAGAAAATACACTTTGAGAACTTCCGTAAACTAAGAAAATTGACAATGAAAGTAGAGAAAAAACCTTAAAAATTCAATTGAGCAATTTCGACCGGAAGCTACTGCCACCATGCGGTGATTACAATTCAAATTAATCGAAGCCCACAACACTGAACCGTTTCAATTTTTCTTTTAAACTAACTGCAATCAAAAAGAGTATTTTTTGACAATATGCAAACAAACTGTTCAAAAAAAATTGTCTTTGTCGAAAAAAGGGAAACTTTAATTACGTGAAAACTATCCTCAAACATAACCTACAATTTTGTTCATCTAAGGTCCCTTTCCCTTTCTATAAATTGCGACACACATTATTAAAATTAATACAACATTAAAAATAATAGAATAATTCACAAACTAACGTGACTAACTTTCCGTTTTCTTTCTAGCCTCGATAATCAAATTTAAATTGTTGTATAATTTGTTTAAACTATATAAAAAGGCGAAACTAGCGCTAATGTAATCTTTGAAGTATTACCTTTAATTTAAGCCCAGAAAATTTAAAAAATACTAAGTAGTTTCCGAGATATGACTCCAAACGTCCGCGCACGTCAATCGGCCAAGCTGTTTTTTGCCTGAAAGTTTAACGCTCGGCCGATTTACATGCGCGGACATTTTGAGTCATATCTCTGGAACCACTGAATATTTTTCAAGTTTTCTTGGCTTAAATTAAAGGTAATACTTCAGAGACCACATTAGTGTGAGTTTAGCGTTCTTTATTTTGTTTAAACAAATTCTACAACAATTTAAACTCAAATTTCTTGTTTTTTGAGGCTAGAAGGAAAACGCGAAGTAAATAAATGAATGTATTCAATGGAAATAGTCAATAGCAATGAGCAATAGAAATAAATCAATAGAAATAAAGCAATAGGAATAAAGGAAATGAAACTTTGGGGAAGGATTCCCGTGAAAGAGAGTTTGCCGAAAATAAATTGGTTTTCGAGTCTATAAAGTGATATTGCTTGTTAGCTGACAGTGACAAAGGGCAGCAACTCTAGAAGTTTGAGTTCTCGACATTCAGTCTCTTACGGGGCTTTTCATCGTCTTTGATAATAGAGGAATTTGATGTCTCGTAAGGAAACTTATCGGGTTTCATTTCCTAATAGCCCCTAGTGATAAAAGACGTGACTCGTCACTCGACAGATACGCCGGCAATTACAATTAATTATCCCCACTCCTTGACCGTAACACCTAAATTAACCGAAGTCGGACAGCTGGCCACTTCTCAATGGACAGTTAATCTAATCTTTCACTCCATTGCTTGATTATCTTGATCTTTGACTTAAACAAGATTCTTAATCTCGATCCACTCCTGTTAAGAATTCTTTTTATTTACAATTTTTCGATCTCTAATTTTCATTCTCATTTCCATAATTGCCAGTTTTAATTAGATTTAAATTTTTATTAATTGCTTGAATAAAATCCTTTAATTTTCAATTTCAAACCCTTTTATTTGAAATATCTGAAATCTCAAAATTCAACAAATATTTTGCAAATATCCTCAAATACCACTTTATTGTTGATTATAGTTAAAATTACTATTATTATCTCGTAAAATAACAGAAATTGGTTTTTAGCAACAACTAAATTATTTACCAATTTAATGCAAAGTGCATTTTAGGATAAAAACGAGCGTAATTGGCTCATCTTTATCAAAGCGTACCGCGTCAATTGTTAATCGTCACTTCAGCAAACTCAGTTGCTTCATTACCGAGAGAAAAATTTACTTCCGTCTGAGAATGACTTTACAAAATGTATGACTTTACCAAAGTGCAGGTTTTCGTTGTGGGCTTCAATGGACCTTTTTTTGCCCCCGCAATCATCCGTTTAACTCTCCGCTGCAAAAAAGTATTGTTGAACTTGTGCTACTCATGCGAGCAATTTAGCCAGCAACAACCAAAGTTTAAAATTTTTATCCCCCGAACAAAAAAATTGCCCCGAAATAAAACTGATATCGACCGCAAACTGCCGTTTATCATCTGCAGAAAATATTAAATTAAATAAATGTTTATTTATTGTATCATAATCAGTAGTTACAATTTTTCTAATGTCACAATATCTTTGATAAAAGACAAATACGTCACCAATTACCGTGCTTGGTCACTGGACGTCAGGTTGTCGATTATTGTATTCGGTCATTGGACGTCACCAATTACCGTGTTTGGTCACTGGACGTCACCAATTTCCGGAGTCGGTCACTTGACGTCAAGTCGCCGATTACCGTATTCAGTCATTGGACGTCACCAATTTCTGGAGTCGGTCACTTGACGTCAAGGCACTGATTACCGGATTCGGTCATTGGACATCACCAAATACCGTGTTTGGTCACTAGACGTCAAGTCACCAATTTCCGTAGTCGGTCACTGGACGTCAAGGCACCGATTACCGGATTCGGTCATTGGACGTCACAAATTACCATGTTCGGTCACTGGACGTCATCAATTTCCGAAGTCGGTCACTTGACGTCAAGGCTCTGATTGCCGGATTCGGTCATGAGACGTCACCAAATCCCGTGTTTGGTCACTAGACGTCAAGTCACCGATTATCGTATTTGGTCACAAGACGTCACCAATTTCCGCAGTTGGTCACTGGACGTCAAGGCACCGATTACCGTATTCGGTCACTAAACGTAATATTGACCGCAATCTGTCTTTTATCATCTGCAGCATATATATTAAATTGAATCAATTTTTATTTATCTATTCATTAACCAGCAGTTACAATTTTATTAGTGTCGCTTTATTATCCCGAGTTTTATTGCATCAGAGAGTAGTAAAATGAACCAAATTTTATTGCAGGATGGCCAATAGTTGATAAAAATTGCTTTAACGACAGAAATTACTTGCGCCCCTCAATTTTAGGAATGGAGGTTTCTTGTTTAATTTTAGCACATTGTTGGTCACATTTAGCTCATTTATTACTTGTTGACACTCTCAGAATTTCATAATACCTTTGGTAAAAAATAATTCTTGTTTTAGAGAATGCGTTATTTACCCTCGAGGCAAACGATTCATATGCTCGAATATTCCATTGTTTTCCATTTACTGGACAAACGTACAGGATAAAATACAAACTTCAATAGGTATTGTGGTTTGAAACAAGGCACCAACAAAACATCCTGAATCCAGGATTAAACACAAGCTTTTGTTATATCACGACTTAATAAAATATTCCTCAGCTGGAATCGCTGTTTATGATCTAAGCAAACCTTTCGAAAAATCACACGAGATTTCTTGGAGTCGCAAATATTTTCTGCTAATTGGTAGTATTTTTGTTTAATCAAAATTAATGTAACAAAATTACGGTTTATTACAAATTTTGATGACTCGAATATTTGAAACACAATTTTCATTTCAAAGAGAGCTTTTTAAAATTAATTTTGGGTATCCTTAATTTTTATTTCATACCTTTTTTTAATCAATGCAATTTTTATTTTTTATAATATTTATTGTTTGAAATTTTCATTCTATACAATCCTCATTTCATACTTTATACAATTTTTACTTGTCAGAATTGTAATTTCCACTTTCACTTTTTAGATTCTCTGTTTGATAAAATTTCCATTTTTGATAATTTTCACTTTAAAATTTTTTATTTTTCTTAATTGTCAATTTCAGTCTAATCAAATCTGTTTTGAGTAAATTGTACAGCTTATTTTGAAGTTTGTGTCAATTATTATTATCCGAAGTTATTATTTTCCAAAATTATGATTCGATGACATAGAAGTGGAGCAGAGCAGTTTGGAGATGGAGTTTAGTGAAGCGGATTAAATATGGACCCCTATGATGAGCGAGGCTGCAATAGTAACCCCTCCACATGCACATCAACAACGCAACGCCTCTATTCATTCTCGTTTCGCATTGTGCTCCATTCAAGTCAGTGAAATATTCAGCGTACACTCCAGCTGCCACTCGTCTTATCACATTCTGAAAAACATCACGTTTGCTGCACCGAGACGAGACTTACCAGCTTGGTTTAAGCACTCGATGAAAATTACAGTCTCGACAACTTGGCACAAGCCTCTTGAAAACCTGAGCGTAGACAAATATACGGAATAAAAGAGTGATAAATCAGATTTACTCATCTATCATGCCGCATTATATCCAGGCTTAATGTTTCCATTCAAAAGCAGCAGCATTCTATTCGAGTGCCAGTTATCGTCAAAATTAAATCACAAAATGACTACTTTCCGTTTATGCTATGAACCAGTTTAGTCCCACATCATGTTTGAAATTTAATATCAGATTCGTGTTCAGCGACCCCGAAAACCCCCGAATGACAATTTCCAAATGATTCTAATTATTTCGAAAAATTGTCTGTCATATTGGACCCGCCATTCTGAATTTTCGAAAACAGATGTCAAAATCGTGTTTAGCGAACCCAAAAACCCCCGAGTAACAAGTTTCAAGTGATTTTAATGATTTCGAAAAATCTTCGGCCATATTGTACCCGCCATTTTGAATTTCCGAAAAGAGATATCAAAATCGTGTTCAGCGACCCCGAAAACCCCTGAGAGACAAGTTTCAAGTGATTTTGGGCACTTTAAAACACAGTCGGCCATATTAGATCCGCCATTTTGAATTTTGAAAATCTGACGTCTAATTTGCATTCAGCGTCCTCGAGAACCCCAGAGTGACAAGTTTCTAGCGATTCTAATCATTTCGAAAAATTGTCCGCCATATTGGATCAGCCATTTTGAATTTTCGAAAAGAGATATCAAAGTCGTATTCAGCGACCCCAAAAACCCCCGAGTAACAATTTTCAAGTGATTTTGGCCACTTTAGTACACAGTCAGCCATATTGGATCCGCCATTTTGAATGTTTAAATTTTGATGTCTAATTCGCATTCAGCGACCCTGAAAATCCCTGAGAGACATGTTTTTAGCGATTCTTATGATTTCGAAAAAGATGGTTTTCAAAATTCCAACCATTTTGGATCCCCCATTTTGAATTTTTGAAAATAAATGTTAAAATCGTGATCAGTGACTCCGAAAACCTTTGAATGACAAGTTTTAAGATATTTGAACGTTTTTGAACAATTGTCAGCCATATTGGATTCGCCATTTTGAATGTTGGGTAACTGGTGTCAAATTCGCGTTCAGCGACCCAAAAATCCCATGGCTTACAAGTTTCAAGTAATTCTGGACACTTTCAAAAAAGAGTCAGCCATATTGGATCCGCCATCTTGAATTTTAAAAATCTGAGACTTGAATCACAATCAGCGACCTCGAAAACCTCTGAGTAACAATTTTTAAATGTTTCCGATGATTTTAAAAATCGTCGGCCATGTTGGATCCGCCATTTTGAATTTTGAAAATCTAACATCATGTTTGTGGTTATCGACACTTCATAGGTTCGTTTCGCAATGCTACTCTAAAAGTAGATACCTTTTTCTCTAAAAATACCTTTATTCTAAAAAAGACACTTTTGCCAAGAATTCTGCTCCATTCTTGGCTAATATCTGAAAACATTTATCATAAAAAGCTGAAAGAAACTTCGATAAAGTAGAGCCATCTTTGGAAACTCTCGACAATTTGTTTCCTTCAGTAGCTGTAAAAGTAACACTGCATCCCACTTTAAAATTTTATTACCCAACCCAAACACACAAGGGACTTTAGACTGAAAAATTTCAATACTTTGGAAAAGATAAAAGTTGGAAAAAAGACAAGCCAAGTGTTGAATCTACGTGATTGAAATTTTTGACCAATTCTAATTAACATTCTTGTCATTAAAGACAAACGAGGGACAAGCGTCGAAAAAAACATTTGGTATGTGAGTATTTGAAAGTCATGACGACCTGATCGATGACTAATGTAGACGTCAAACTGACGCTGGGCGGGCAAAAAAAAGAAGAATTTTCAAGCTTTCAGCGTGCGGTGAAAGGTTCACGAAAAGTTAATGGATATGTGGACGTTTCGGAATTCTTCATGTCATTGCACCTTATCGATAACTTTGAAACTCTAACACCTTGATAGTAATCCTGAGAAAGTAAAACCATTTTTAATTTTTTTGGTAAAGAAGGAATAAAAATCGTGTGCCTTCTCATTATTGATGAAAAAAAAAGAATGAATAGAAAAAATTTAGGTAAAAATGATTCCACTATTTGTTGCAAAAATTAACAGAAGAGTCAAAAGTTGTTGTGAATTAGTAATTTTGCGAGATTGTTGATCAGGAAATTTGTGAGTGTATAAAGTTAGTGGTATGCACATTCGTCAGATGTGTGATAAGCGTCTCGACGAGTTGAAGTGGCTTTTAAGAGAGAAAATTAAGAGCCGATCTGGACGAAGACTTATATGATAAGGTTAAAAACTCATAGGTTAAAATGGATAGTACAAATGTTACTGGTAACCTCGATAAAGAAGAGATTAACATAACAAGCAGCGGCATGTCACGTTAGGAAATTTCGCAATGTGCACAGCACTATCGGGGCCATCGTGATTAAAGTTTCCCGGCGTCGAAAGCAGACGTTGAATATTATACTGATTTGTATCACTAATGTAAGAGACAAGAAAATCCCAATGTGCAAATGTCTTCTTGATAAGCTCTTGCAGAGTTTGATTTATTTTTATTACTAGCAGAAAGTTGGCCCAAATCCGTTTGCTCAGTAAACTGAAATTGCGAAAAGAATATCGGAGCGACATTCAATTGCATAACGCTTTCTATTCGATAGGTAACGCTTGGTAATTGTTGCTAGGTCACCGATTACCGTAATCGGTCACTGAATGTCAGGAGACCGATTATCGTATTCGGTCACTGGACGTCACCAATTACCGTCTTTGGTCACTGGACGTCAAGTCACCGATTACAGAAATCGGTCACTGGACGACACCAATTACCGTGTTCGGTCACTGGACGTCAGGACGCCGATTACCTAAATCGTTCACTGGACGTCACCAATTACTACAGTCTGTCACTTGACGTCAAGACACGGATTACCATATATGGCCATTGGACGACATCAATTACTGTGTTCGGTCACTGGACGTCAGGATGCCGATTACCGAAATCGGTCACTGGACGTCAGGCAGCTTATTACCGAAATCGGTCACTGGACGTCAGGCAGCTTATTACCGTATTCGGTCACTGGACGTCAGGACACTGATTATCGAAATCGGTCACTGGACGTCACCAATTACTGCAGTCTGTCACTTGACGTCAAGACACGGATTACCATATATGGCCATTGGACGTCATCAATTACTATGTTCGGTCACTGGACGTCAGGATGCCGATTACCGAAATCGGTCACTGGACGTCAGGCAGCTTATTACCGTATTCGGTCACTGGACGTCAGGACGCTGATTATCGAAATCGGTCACTGAACGTCACCAATTACTGTAGTCTGTCATTTAACGTCAAGACACCGATTACCATATTCGGTCATCGGACGTCATTGGACATTACCGTATTCGGTCACTGGACGTCACATCGCCTCTTACAGAAATCGATCATTGGACGTCGGGTATCGTCACTGCATATCTGCAGTAACCTAGTTATTCTGGCGATTCTAGTGACTTTATGATTGGAAGTTAAATATGCATTTTTCACAGTGGACAGATAAAAAAGTCTCTTGGAGTGTCCAATAGGGTTGTGGAAAATAACAAAAATTTTCTTGGAAATTCCAAGTATACCCATTCCATCGAACCGAGTCGCAAGGGTAGTGCAGCTTTAAGTCGTATCAAAGAACGACGTCAGAAAATGCAAGTCAGTGACCATTATTACCACCTCACTTCTACCTTCGAAAAAAATTGGCCCTTAATGTCAGTCTAAAGAAAATTAGTCTGAATCAAATTGCCGTTTTATTCGACAAGAGTTCGTGAATCCATTTTGCATGTTTAGTGGAATCGTAAACAATGTAAGAGCAATAAGAAAAGAATGACTAGGGATGCTTAAGAAGCCAATAGGAAAAAGGCAAATTCCAGTATTTCAAGATGCTTTGTATAAAAAATAAATAAAAATAGCTTTGCTATTTAAAATAAGACTGAATATCAGTAAAATATAGGTATAAAGACACTTGAAAAACTCAAGAAGACTCGAGATTAAGGGATTGAATAAAAGTCGAGAAGAAATGTAGACGACCACCCGCGTCTCAATTCGCAAGAACAGGATCGTTGGTACGGCTGAATCGAAGCAATTAATCGTATAGATGCCATTGTTAGGTGGATCCTTGGCATCGGCCTTGGAGACGGTATTAGCGAGCTTCTTTGCTTTCCTCAGAATCCATTCCTTCTCTTTCTATCCTACACTTTCTTTTTATTACCATCTCGCTATTTATTACCATCGTTTTCCATCCAATATGGTCCCCATTGTACCTCGATCCCTTGAATCATTGCAATTATTTACAAAGATTGATATTTCTCATGCAGCTATAAGTATCTGCTTATTGGATTTTCAGATAAAATTCCTATCTTATGAATTATTTCCAAGCTCGGAATTAGCACGAAATGTTGCAATTAAGTCTAAATCTGTAGTGCATCTCGGATACTGTCATTCCAGTCATTTGTTTCATAAAGTGATTATAAAATTTTTTACAAACTATTAGATTTAAAAATTTTTGGTAAACGGTTCAATTTTAAAATTTTTTTTTAAACGGTTCAATTTTAAAAATTGCTATTGCTACTTTAACAATTCTTTTGGACTCAGACAGTGTTTTTTGATATTTTAAAAATTGTTTGGGCAACTTTAAAAATATTTTCCACGTCTTTCAAAATTATTTTCACAGCTTTAAAGATATTTTTGCAAATTTAAAAATATTTTCGCAACAATAAACATTTTTTGCAACTTTCAAAATTGTTTTTGAAACTTTAAAATATTTTTTGCAATTTTAATAATTTGTTTCTGCAACTTTGAAAGATGTTTTAGCAACTTTTAAAATTTTCGCAATTTTAAAAATTTTTTTCGGACTTTAAAAATGCTTTCTGCTATTTAAAAATTTTTTTTTGATACTTTAAACATTGTTTTTGGAATTTGACAATGTTTCTTGCAATTTTAAAAGTTATTTGTGCAACTTAAAACCTTTTTTTGCGACTTTAAATCTTGTAGCTACTTTTTGTAACATTTTTTTATTCTTTTGTAACTTTAAAAATATTGCTGCAACTTTAAAAATAGTTTCTACATCTTTATAAATTCCTTTCTCAGCTTTAAAGATATTTTTGCAACTTTAAAAGTTTTTTGCAATTATGAAAATTATTTTTGGACTTTAAAAATACTTTTTTCAATTTTAAAGATTGTTTTTGCGACTTTAATAATAGTTTCGACAACCTCGGAAATTATTTTCACTTCTTTATAAGTATCTTTGTAATTTTCAACCTTCTTAGCTACTTTAAAAATTATTTTTGAACTTTGAAAATGTTTCTTTGCAACTTTGAAAATTGCTTTTGGATTTAAAATGTTCTTTGCAATTTTCAAAATAGTTTATGAAACTTTATAATTTTTTTCAGCAACTTTAAAAGGTTTCTGTTACTTTAAAAATTGCTTTTGGATTTTGTAAATGTTTTCTGCAATTTTAAAAATTGTATGTGCAACTTTAAAATTTTCTTTGCATCTTTAAACATTGTTTTTGGACTTTAAAAATATATTTTGGAACTTTAAAAATGTTTGTAGTAACTATAAACATTTTTTCACTACTTTAAAAACATTTTTGAAACTTTAAACTTTCTTTGCCACGGTAGAAATTTAATTTTGAACTCTGAAAATGTTTTTTGCAATCCTAAACTTTTTTTAAAGCATCAACATATTTTCGCAATTTTCAAAATTAGTTCAACTCTAAAAAATTTGTTTTATTGCAAAAAAATTTCGTTAAAGTAAGACTTTAATTTTTTACAGCGGTGAAAAATGTCTGAGTTGTAGAGATTCAATTTTTCAATTAAAAATTACCTTTCGAGTAAATTTTTACAATTTAAAAACAAAAGTATTTTCTATAGTTTGTAAGAACATTTGCAGTCAGTGCAAATGACGTTAAAACAAATGCGTGTCGGAAACAAAACTCGAGACGAGGTGCTTGTTTAAAAGCAACAGTCTGCAGAAAATTGAGTTGAAATGTAGTACATCAGAAAATAAAATTACAAACCTCTCTGAGCCAACGACTGAAGAAGAGTTATCAAAGGCAACTGAAATTGTACTTCGTAATGTCAGAAAACCGGAATTTCGATACAATCGTAAACGAAAGTCCGTCAACTTTCAAGAGGCAGAAAAGATCACGAAAATTTGCTCCTGAAAACCGCCTCAAAATTGAACGGAATTCATACAATTTATTTCAGAATTAATTACGTAAAAAAATATCTACAATTATTATTGCCAACTATTTTTAAAAATTTTAAATGTGTTTCAACTCTAAATCCATGAAACGAAGATGTTTTGTTTGAGCGGAAACTGTGGATAAAATTAATAATGAATCACACTTTGTTTTTCTTGTGTAAAGTTCAAGTTGTTTCTAATCTTTGCTATTGCTGGAAGATTTTAAATTCAATAATAAAGGTCTGTGCGGAACAAAGTAGGTGTCAACAAAGTAAGGTTGTCTGATGCAAGCTTATCTAGTATATTTATAGTACCAGTGCAAATGTTTGCGCTTGACGAGCGCATCAATGAGAACATTGTTTGGTAAAATCGATCTTCCTTTAGCTACTAGGATATCAAATTTCTTTTGGTTGGGGATTCAAAAGTTTAGATAGGTGGAGTTCGAAGAATGGGGATTAATTAGCTGAATAGTAATTGAGTTAATTGTTAATTTTGCTTTTAATTATAAATTTCATTTTGTTTTACTTTTAATTTCAAACTCGCTCTTTATCTATCATTGAATCATTCTCACTTTCACGCTCATTGTGAGTTCTGTTTTTGTATCATTTTATTTTTCATTTTATTCTTTTTCACACTCTCTTTCACTCTCACTGTCATTTTCACCGTATTCGGTCATTGGACGTCACCAATTACCGTGTTCGGTCACCGGACGTCAAGACACCGATTACTTTATTTGGTCATTGGACGTCACCAATTACCGTATTCGGTCACTGGACGTCAAGACACCGAT
Source organism: Ganaspis sp. Gsp50 (assembly GCA_011057455.1). NCBI lineage: Eukaryota > Metazoa > Arthropoda > Insecta > Hymenoptera > Figitidae > Ganaspis > Ganaspis sp. Gsp50. Next base: position 16 of record WNHD01004456.1, on the reverse strand, counting down.
TACCTTATTTGGTCAT
>WNHD01004455.1:0-15324 GCA_011057455.1 Ganaspis sp. Gsp50 | reverse complement strand
TCATCTATAGTGTTTACACATGCGCAGTAGTCACCCATAGTGTGTACACATGCGCAGTAGTCACCCATAGTGTGTACGCATGCGCAGTAGTCACCCATAGTGTGTACACATGCGCAGTAACCACCTATAGTGTTTACACACCCAACCTAGTCACCTACGACATCAGAAATTGTAATAAAAAACCCCAAACTTCAATATTAACCAATCGCTAGAGTTCCAACGTACAAAAACCCAATTTTTTTTTATCAAATCTCACTTGAATTTCAGTTATACCACGAAAATTCAATAATCGACTATAAACGATTAATAATAATCGCTTGCCTTCAAATTGAACAATAAGAACCTATTTTCATTGTCAAGAAAAAAGAAAGCTGTAAATCAACTTACACTGAAAATTGTTTCTACCAAAGTGGCTACTTCCTTGTCCTGAACAAAGAGATTGTGACCACCTGGAATATTTTTCATAATGTGTCGTTCAATTTTCTCGTTTTCGAGGATCGCGTCTCCATTGTCGATTAAAATAGGCGGCGGCGTCGCCTGGAAATTGGTGCGAAAGTCTGGCGGTGGCTTTTGCATGTCTACGGTGGTCACCTTGAGCGAAATCGTCTTTAATTCAGCCAGTAGATAAAGATCCATGAAGTACTCTTGGCAGAACAGACAAGCGCCCTTCCGGCGTCCATCTATCGTCGACGCCTGAAAACAAAACGAAAATTTACATATTAATAAACCCCAGACATCTGTTTCTCCCCCCACTCTTGCGCCTCTTTGCTACAAATTCAACTACAAGTGACGCCTAATTTATTCTCCACAATTCCCTCCACATTCCTTTATTCTTAAAAAAAGTATTCTTTCTTTTTTTTATTTTTTTTTTAATCTTCTCTTCTTTTTTGGTAATTTTTTCCTTTTTTTTTAATCTTTTCTTCTTTTTTGGTAATTTTTTCCTTTTTTAATCTTCTCTTTTTTTTGGTAATTTTTACCTGTTTTTTTAATCTTCTCTTCTTTTTTGGTAATTTTTTCTTTTTTCCGTAAATTTTTCTTTACAATATAAAACAGTGTAGAATAAAAATTGAATGCTGTTAGTAATTACATTTGTCTTGTTTTTTTTTTCAGTCAAAAAAACGGAAGTGAGTTTCGTTATTAATGATAGATCGATAATCTTCAAAAACGAGGATAAATTATGTGAGCTATTACTGGATTTCTGAATTATGAAAGCGAGGTTCCGTATCAATTTCCTGATAATCACTCAAGGTCGAGAAACGCTCACATTTTCTACATTTGTAACGAAACTATTGTTATCTTTCTAAAAAGCCGCTTAAAAATAATGAGCACTTGACATTCTTCCAAAATAGAGAATAAAATTTTGTTCAATTTTTTTTGGTAACTATTAAAACATTTTTTTTTAGTAACTATTAAAACATTTTTTTTATTAAACATTTTTTTTATTAAACATTTTTTTGTAGGATTAAAATTTTTCTTTTATTAAATTCTTTTTAATTTTAATCTGTTTTCTATTTATTTATTTATTTCATTACCAGTAAATTTAAATAAACAATTCGATTCTGTTTTTTATTTATTTGAAAAATATAAATGGTAAGGGGCCATCCATACATTACGTAAGGGGTCGTCCATAAACTACGTGGCTCATCAAGGGGGAGGGAGGGGGGGGGGGTCAAGACATTTGCTACGCTAAGAGGAAAAAATGGCGCTAATGTATACAGTAGTGCGTTACGAGGGGGAGGGGGCGGTCAAAATTTTTAAAAAAGCCCCTAAACATAACTATATCTACTTTTTGTAAATAAATAAATTAAATTAAATACAATTTTTTTAAAAAATATATATAATTTTAATAAAATTAAATACATTTTTTTAAAAAATATATTTAATTTTATTAATTTAAGAGTGCGAATTTTCAAGCATTGTCATTGACTTAGCAAATTTAATTTAATATACCTCCTAGACAGTTTCTTTGTAAAAATAAAGTTTTTTATTATAGAAAGTGTTTTTATTATGACAATGTATCTATTTCAAGAAAAAGAATTTGTTTTCTTAGTCATTTAATTACTGAACAAGTACAGTTTTGTTAACACGATGACGCACAGCTCGTCCTCCATGTTTGGGATCTGCTGTTCGATTGCGCAACTGAGAAAGTCAAGGCTCGAATCTGTCGTTGGAGTCATTTCTTGAGTCAAGGTTCGATTCTCCTGTGAATTCTTTTGGTCAAGGTGCGAGCATCATTTCACATTGAGAGTGGTCAGTTATTAGAATAAATTATTAGTTTTCACTTGCCGAAAAAGCAACCAGCACGTGAGCGTGACTAAATCTTAAATTTCATTAAAAAATATTATCAAAAACAAAGATAAATATTATTGTTTTGTTTTTTAAAACGCCAGACTTGAGGAATTTAGAGCACTGCAAGCTGTGGATTGAAAAATTATTGACGCTAGTTTTTTTTAAAAATGCCACAACACTGGCGCAATGTTGGCTCAATATTGGGACAGTAATGGCGCAAAACTGGTATAATTCTGGGTCAATAATGGCGCAAAACTGGCATAATACTGGCGCAGTATTGGCTCAAAACTGGTATGATTCTGGGACAGTAATGGCGCAAAACTGGCGCCATTTGTTCTACTCTATTATCACCAGTTTTGCGCCAATTTTCAAAATTCTTTCGAAACATTTCTAATAAATAAAAGAAAAAAAAGAAAAAGCAATAGAAATGCTTTTTTTTAAAGAAATATTTTTAATTTTTATTTCTTAAAAAATTCTTATCAAAGTTTTTCGATACTATTGGAGGATTTGCAACCATTGCGAGCGAATGATTTTTAGAGCGTTCAATAAGGCGATAATAAACTTCACGTGGCACTGAACGTGTCTAACGAATTACGAGCAAGGAATCGCTAATAACTTAACACCATATTGTTCTCGGGCTTGAAGAGCTGCGGGCTTTGAAATTTCTTTTATTCCCCTTTTTTTAATAGCCCTCCAATTGTGTACGATAAAATACAATTCTTGCATTTTAATCAAAAACACATTCAAATATTGACTTAACATAGTGAATTCGTACATTTTTTATAATTTTTATATTTATATTATTTTATATTACTTTGCTAACTCACACAGGAAGCGTTTTTATATTATTTTGCTTTTCTAATAATGTTTGTTTATATTTTTACATTCTGATCAATAATGAGGTGTTATTTTTTTTCTTCGAGGTTAGGGAAAACGCATTAGACACCATCTATGGTATCCCCCTAAGGGGGTCCGCGATTAACACGTATTATTATTATTATCATTATTATTATTATTATTATCATTATTGTTATAATTATCATTATTATTATCATTATCATTATTTTTATTACTACTATTTGTTATTTGTATTTTCTCCTTTTTATTACTAAAATAAAAGACCGACTGAGTAGCTCAGTTGGAAAATGCCTAGGACTTTGCGGTAGCGGATCGAGGGTTCGCGCCCGTTAGTCGTGGGTTTTTTTCCGACACGTGAGATACTTAGAGCGGGAGATTTGACGTTGAGGACTTGTTTGTGTGTTATTTTCGATCTGGTTAGAAAGGGCCAGGTGAATACGAGTAATTCTAATTAAAGTCGGCTACGGACGCAAGTTAGGGGGAATAAATGGGGACTTATGGAGAGGAATTGGGGGGTATTAGATATGTGAAAGCCCGAAAAAGGTATACATGGAGAAACCAAAAATAAAAAAAAATACTAAAATAAAAGCTTTTTCACTGAGAGTAAAATTGGAATATTTGTGGTTATGTCGAATGATCAAACCAGCTTAGAAAATAAGCGTAGAGGTAAAGTTTCCTAGACGAGTCTAAAATATATGACAAAGAATCGTTTCTCTGGAGATATATTAAAGTTCATAAAAGGTGACTCACGCACAAGCGGCTGGTGAAAATTACAAATGATATTTGTCTCTTGAACTCGCGGGGAGAATGCGACTCACTCTAAACTTTAAAATTTAAAATGTCAGCAAGAAGATTCCTTTTAAAGCGTTCGCCATCTTTCATCTTCTTGCCAATATAATCCTTTCCCTATTACGAAAGATGCAAAATGCAGATTGAATCTTAGTTAATTTTTGTCCATTGTCTTTTCATCCAACACGTTATTCTCCTTTTACATTTTAAAAAAAAAAAAAAAAAAAAAAACACCTTTACATATTATTCATTACTTTACTTTATTTTTAAAAACCGTATTAAGAAACTACTGTTTTTACACACTTTTTGTACGATAGATAATGAACCATTTTTTTATTATGAATTTATTTTTTGTATAATATGATAGTAACAATAATTAAGTACTTTTATACAACCACAAGAGCGTGCGCACTCATTTTTTGCCAAAACCTTTTTTTATGAATAATAGTAATAATAATAATGATGATAATAATAGTAATAATAATAATAATAATAATAATAATAATAATAATAATAATAATAATAATGATGATAACAACAATAATAGTCATATTTTTTAGCACAAAAAGAGCTTTTAAATTCAGTTCTTAAAGAAATTCAAAGAATTAATGGAAGATCTTAAGATGGCTCAATGTTTTTTAAATTGCAACATCGCTATCGTTCTCGATGGAAATTCCTCGTCCCCGGTTATTCCTGGCAGTGGTTCCGTGTTGTGGCCTTCGAAATCCAACGCCGCTGTCTTTGCAATATTTCAACTATTGACAACGCGATTATTTAAAAAAAAAACCAATTCTCCCCTTATTTAATCGAAAATTTAAGATCTAAACAAAAAACAATGTTTAGCGCCAAAAATGCAATTTTGCCAAAAGTTTTATTAACATAATGTTTATTAATATAATTATAATAAAAATGATAATCATTGTTTTCATTTCACCGGTTCCACCTAATATCTAGGAGGCCTTCCCCTATCCGCCACCCGGGGACGCGCCTGATAGGAGTCCAGCAACTCCCACAGGATTATTATTATTATTATCGAAACACAAAAAGCTACAACAATTAGAAACAAAATTAATTTAAAAGAATGAAATTTAAAAGATACAATATGTCCTGCTGTTAAAAATCAGGTTTAACGATAATTAAGGTTCCACTGGAAGACTCGAGTAGAAAGTAATGAGTCTTGAGAATACCGAGTCAGGACAAAACGCCGTTTAGAAAGGAATTTGCTTTCATACAAACAAGAATGCTTTTAGAAATCAGACTTGTAGTTCCAGTGACACTTTTTCTGGTAAAAAGCTAGAAAGACAAAAAAGATATCTAGAAAGAAAAAAAAATATCTAGAAAGACAAAAAGGAAAAGCGAATTTAAAGAAATTGACATATTTTAATTTTCAAAAGATTAATTTTAAAGCAAAAAATAAATGTGATTTTTAAATTTCTATTTAAAAATTGTTTCATTCTGTTTAAAAATTCACAGTAATTTAGAATACAAAAGAACCTTAAGTATTTAAGGATAAAATAAGTTAAGTTTAGAGAAATAATGAATATTCTAATTCTTGAATGTGTATTATTAAAGTCTATTCTTTTATTTCGTAATCTCGAAAAATAGTGTCTCGTCTTAAGACGAACATATTAAAGTCAGAGATAAAACAGAAAAAATAAAATCGAAAATCCCTTTACGACTTTTCGAAATTTTAAGCCGTTTCCGAGTTATGACAATTCGAAGTTGACCAATGACGAGCGAGCTCGCTAGATATCCATCCCCTCTGCAGTGACGACTGCGCAGCGAAGCAGTGGGGATGCTCCGAAGCCGCTTCGGCACCGTAGCCGGCCCCTGATTGGTCAACTTCAAACCGCTGTAACTTCGGAACGGCTCAAAATTTTAAAAAGTGGTAAAGGACTTTTTGATTCAATTTTTTCTGATCTATTTACACCTTCAATATGTTCGCCTTAACGTGGAACATCCTGTCTATTTTCTGCGATATATTCTCGAACCTTCTACAAAATGTTCTCGAATCTTCTGCGATGTGTCATTTCTAATATCATTCGTTTTCTGTGATTACTAGTTTTCTTCAAATTGTAAATATACCATAAATAATATACCATAAATTTGATTTAAGATCAAATTTATGGTTCTCATAAATCTTTTGTGAGTGATAACCATTAGCTAGATTTTTGTTTTCGTTTTGACTTATATTATTATCCTTTTGTTGATGTTTAAAGACTAAAAATAAAAAATTATCGAAAAAAAAGAGTTGTAAAATGGACTAATTTAATAATAAATGTAATTAGTGTTTGATTATTTATTAAACAAAACTGAAATAGATTGTTTTTAGAGGGTTATTTTTTAAATTTAAATAAATATGCTAGTTTAAATTCCGTGCACCGCTCGAAGCATAAAATTGCAAATTTCTTGCGCGAATCTAATTAAAATCGATACAGGGTCCATTGACCGAGTGATAAGCGCACAAATGGAATAGTCACCACAAAACCATTTATGGTGTTGTTACCCTTTGAAATGAGATCATTCGGGAAATTTCATCATTCTAGTTGAATCATTAATAAATTATTTTTAGTCTAATAAACACGATTTAATGAAAGTTTATTCTATTTTTATTGTTAATTGTGGTTTAATTTTGTTAATTTTGGTCTAATTTAATGTTTACCTTCTTCGATCCCGAAACAACCGCTAATTAGTGATATAATAACTATTAATCAGTCCAACATTTAATAAATCAAGAAACCTCGAATTTAATTACCCTTTAATTAATAATTGTTACTATTATTTAACCATTATTTATTAAAAATTCTTATTGTATTGTATTATATTATTATTATATTATTATTATCATTATTATTATTATTATCGTTTAAGATTCTTCGACCTCACGAATTCAATGATTCATCATCCTGGGCAATTCTTTGCAATGCCATATATAAAAAAAAAGGAATTTCGACCTCCGCAGGATAAAAAAAAATCTTCCATCGACAATATCTCTGACCTGATGCACATAAAATTCAAGGACACCTGCACGTGTTTTCTTTACGCTATAAAATTGTAATTAATTCAGGATATTTTTATGTTCGAGACAAATTCCCGTAAGTTATTTATTTTTCCGGCATAATAGATTTATTCATCATTACTATAGATGTTTATATGTCATGATTTCTATCGATCCGTTGGAATAAAATTTGTGTAGGTAATTGTAATTTTATAAAATAAAAAACCACTAAAAAGGTCCGTCTTCATTCAAACGTTTCGTCAAAATATCGTTGACCTCATCAGGCTGGAAAACACAAAAAATGTAGTACAATTTTTTGAACAAACACAAACAGTGGAAAATTTTACCTCGAAACGGAACTCGTCAAAAATTAAAAAACAACAGACGCTGAGGTTTCCTAAAATTCTTTGCAATGTCGATATCATTATTCATCCTCCTCGTTTTCATTTTCCGTATTTTTTTCTTGTTTTTACATTCAAAAAAATTCGCGATCTTAAAGATTACAGCGTAGAGTTAAAAATCGACCCCAACATAACCTCATTTCTCACAAGTTTTTCTTTTCCCTAATTCATATATTTTGGTCAAAAATGAAACAATTTTTCTGAATCGTCTCGTTCTATAAATGGAACGCTGTTTCAATTTTTTTAAACAAAATTTTTGTGCGGCTTCTGACGGCCCTGGCTTAAGTGTTGTTTCAGATTTGTCGATGACAACAGTTTCCGCCCGGTGTGAAGATACACCCGGCACCTAGTATTTAACACGTGATTGCTTAGACGGTTTAAATTTACCAATGACGCTCGCTTCAATTTGTAAAACTCATATTTATAATCATTTGGAAAACAAAAAAAGAAACAATTACAATAATTTTCTCTAATGTACGATTCGGAATAAAAAAAAAAAGAAGATAAATCGCACCCATGTTTGTTTTGAATCTATTCCTTTCACTCTCAATTGGCTGCGCTCCAGAATCGATCGCTCATTTGAAAAAACCGGAAAGTGATGTAATTTTTTTATTTTACCTCAACCTTTTTATCTTTTGTTTTCGAATTTTTAATTTTTTTATGTTAAATCTCAATGAATTTTATACACCAATGCGTGCAAAATTTAGAAAAAGTAAATCAAAGCATACCTTACTTTTTTATTATCATTAATTTTATAAATTTATTATAAATAAAAGAATAAGTTTCTCGTTCGATAATTTCATATCGAGGTTGTTTTAATTCATTCCCATATTCGTTTTGGAGTTTAAATTTTTTTTTCTAAATTTTATTTACCCAGCACTTGTGCGTGTATTTACAAAAAAAATTATTGTTTAATGACGTGAGTCACCAGGAAGTTGATTCGCCGGTCAAACGACGACTCTTTTGCAAGACACTCCTGTTCACAGGACGGGGGAGATGCGGGGAGAAGTGGGGGTAAAGTAAAGTCCATCCACTAACGGTACGAGGAGTATGAAGATTTCAAGGAGGATTCGAGCGTCCCACGTGACACACTTAAAAAAACCTGGTTGCAAGGTCAGGTTCTTTAACGTCCTAACGGCCTGGATAATAACACTTATGCTAAATCTCATTTAAAACCCGTTAAAAAAATTTAATTTACTCTCAATTACCTGCCTTAATTCAATTTTCTAAATTTAAATTAACCGCGCTCAATCTTGCGCTCGCGCGACAAATTCAAAATCGTCTTTTCGCCGCTGTTTTATAAAACTTCTGTGCGCGTTTTAATGTATTACAAAAATAAAAATTCTGCCCACATTTTGTTTGCACACAAAACTTCAGCGCACTGTTTTTAAGGTTTCAAAATTTGTGCGCGATGATTTTAGACTTTCGTTTTGGCGCTCAAAAAAGGCGGGAAAATTCAAAACTGTTATTTAATTTATATATTCTTTTTTCAATTTTTTAAATTCATTTTTTTAGAATTCTTTTATTTAATTTTGTTTTCATCTTTTATTAACATCTTTTATAAACATTTATTTTTTATTTTTATTTCATTTTATTTTTTTATTTATTTTTATCTCTACTTTGTGTATACTTTTTCGAGAGTTTGTTCTTGAAGTGATTAAATTATGAAAAGGCCTCTTTGTGTGTTGTATTTGAAAAAAATGAAGATTCACGGTTCGTGAAGAACGTTCGGGAAAAAAGGAGACAGGAGATTGTATAAGCGAGACGAGCCCAGATGTACAGTTAAGCAAACGAAATGCGCACACGAATGGTGACCCAATACGCGTTCGACATTTATGGCACGTACTAAATGCATAAATTCATATTTATATTTTTCAAATGCTTTTTTTGATCCCTGAACTTATATTTTACTCACAAATTATCAAAAATGCCCAAACAATTGAAATTAAAAAATCATAAAAAAGAAACGAAGACTATTCACAAAAATAAAAAATGTACCCAAAAAAAAAGTGTGAAAAGTTGTTTGAAACACTGCTTTGAAAGACATTTTTTTAAAAACTGATATTCACCTGTAAGGCATGCAGATGAAAGCTGTTAATAAAGTGAAAAAAATCTGAAACGAAAAGTCCTCTTGAATTTTTTTGAAATTTTGAGCCATTCGAGAGTTATCGAGGTTTAAAGTTCGCGAAACAGGTGAGGCCGAGCGCGCGCATGCGCCTGATGCAAACTAGCACGCGAGCTTCTTCGGCCTCACCCGAGTAGCGAACTTTAAACCGCGATAACTTCTCAACGGCTCAAAATTGAAAAAAAATGCAACAGGACTTTTTGATTCAGTTTTTGTCACTTTATTTATAGTTTTAATACATTCGTCCTAAATCAACCGTCACGTGTATAATTCGTGTTTGATTTTTGGTGTTAATTTTAAGCCAGTTAATTTGTGAAAATCGTTTTCTTTTTAAATTTCCATCTTTAGCATTCTGGGAATTTTTTCTGAATAGTAATTCACAAAAAGTACCAAGAGTGCTTAAAAACATGCAAGAGGAAAAGAGCAATTGTTTTGCAGAAATCCAGATGAATGAAAAGACAATGACCTCTTTAGAAACCGGTCAGAATTGGCTCTCGATTTTCTACGTTCTCTCCCTTACTTTCTGGGCGAATCGAGAGTAAAGAAAGGTACAAAACGACTTTTTGTCACCGGAATCGACTTTTATTTTAAGGGGATATTGCATTTCTTTTAAATAAGTGCTTCCGAAGAAGCGAAACTGTTGCTACTTATTTTCACATCGAGATATCAAAAGCAATATTCACAACGTTAGTTTCGAACATTTTTTTGTTAAATTTTGCATACTTTTGGAGTCAATTAAAAAAAATTATCATTCTTGGGAGATTCTTATTGGTTTTAGGGTGAAAATCAAATTGGATCCATTTTCACTAGCATTTTTGTAAGTAGTGCATCAAATTGCGTAAGTGTACCAAATTTTATTAAAATCGGCAAAGCGGCACATATGAGAATACCATTGATTTATTACCAGAGATTTATCAAAAATTCTAGTCACTATGCTATGAAAGATTTAACAAAATGGGGATACTAATCACTATATTACCAGAGATTTATCAAAAATTCTAGTCACTATGTTACCAGAGATTTATCAAAATGGGGATACCATTTTCGTATTACCAGAGATTTATCAAAAATGCTAGTCACTATTTTACCAGAGATTTATCAAAATAGAGATACCATTTTCGTATTACCAGAGATTTATCAAAATGGAGATACCATTTTCATATTACCAGAGATTTATCAAAAATTCTAGTCACTATGTTACCAGAAATTTATAAAAACGGGGATACCATCACTATAATATAACAGAGATTTATCAAAATGAGGATACCATCACCAATATAATATTACCAGAGATTTATCAAAATGGGGATACCGTTACTATAATATATATTACCAAAGATTTATGAAAATTGCCATAACAATTATGTGCTATATATATTGTATTATTAAATACTTTTTCAAGTTTTATAATATTAAACATTTCAAAAGTTGTTATGTATTATTATTAATTATTTTTACAATATAATTGTACAATATTATATTATTTACAATTACATTATTATATATTATATTATTTTTAAATTATTAACATTAATTCATTAATTTAACACATTCTTTACTTATCTAACTTGAATTTTCATTGTCATAAGATATAATCTATTATCAAATGAAATGGGTAATTACTGAGGAATTTTATCAAATTTAAAATATCACCAGAGATTTCAGAATGATTCTATTTTGTTTTTGACGAAAGTGAAAAGTGGGACAGGCGGCAAACAAGATAAATCGTTTTACAAAGAACAAGATAAATTTTAAACAATGTTGAAAAATAAGATCGCAAATCTTGAGATAAAGCAAAACATCGAAATATAAAGTCCAATGTTTTAGTATTACACACGATAAAAAACACGTCTTTATTATAAACAAAATATCGAGTTACTTGCCACTTAAATATTTCCAAAATTAAATATAAATTTATTTACACTAAAGATATTGACTTACAAAAATTTTCCTTTTAGGAAATAATAAAAAATAATAGTAGTAATAATAATAAAAAAAAATAATAGTAATAATAATAGTAATAATAAAAAAAATAATAGTAATAATAATAATAGTAGTAATAAGAATAAAAAAATAATAGTAATAATAAAAACAGATATATTAATGGCAAGATAAAATATCATAAAAGAAATTTAGAAAACGGAACTAAAGCGCAACGTTTCGGCTAATTTACAAAATTAAAATCATAAATTCCCACAAGAGTTAATTCAAATTAAGTCCGCTTAAAACTGTAACATGAAGTCAGCCACTTTCAAAAGGAACACTCACTTTTGTCCCAAATTGTCATTGCAAATAAAAAAAATCCGTAACAACAATGACATCGTTCTGACTCTTTGGGCCTAAATATCGCGAAGCGGGACAAGTTTTTTATTTCGTCAATCATGCTACAAATTAATCGTTACTTGCAGTTTAAATAAAAACAAAAGACAGCTGAGCAAAGAAAATTTGCAGACGCCAGTGAAGCTGTTTCGGCAACACTGGTTTCAAACGAGAACACAAGCAACGTTCCAGAGCGAAACGCAACTCCAATTTCTGGAAATTTCCATCAACTTTTCTTAACAGCTGGGAACATTTAAATAGCCGACAAATAGAAAATTTTGACAAAAGGCAAACAGAGGTGAATGATTTGTGAGTTCGTGGACTAGAAGCGAGGCGTTCCACGCCCATTTCGTTACATGAAACAGACACGAAGGATTCACGAGCGCTTGTTAGATGGAAACTTACCTTGATAATTAATTCAATTTCGGGCACATCGCCATTTGTTGTGCCATTTTCGTGACCCTCGTCAGCCATTTCTTGTGATTTTGATTAGCTCGCTCGTTAAAAAGGCACTTTGCGGTGTCCGGAAGAACGCAGATGGAATAGGGGGGCAAAATAAACTCTAATCACCACGGAAGCTCGTGAAACACTGACGCAGGCACGCAGCGCGGGGTGGGAAGAACTGACAGCACTAGCGCCGCGTCTGGAGAAAATAGTAACTAGAATCAGTGATGTAGAAGAAAGCGGGTAGATAAGCGTCAGGCGCAAAATTTTTCAAAAATATTTTTGCAACCGCTAAAACAATCTTAGACAATTAATTTCCGCAACATAAAAGTACTGAAAATTAAAATACGTAAAAAATTTCTTAAATTTAGATGCTAAATGTTAGTAGTTTTATTTAAAAAACGGTTATCATGACAGTGCCGGATTCAGCCTTTCATGGAGGCGACAGGACCCGGTATCAGTTTGCCGCCTTTTTTAAATAACGGTTTAATAATAATCAGGAAATTTTTGGTGGACGTGCAAGTGAAAGAACTTGCAAAATAATGATAAATTTATTTTGAGGAATTTCTTTGATGTAGAAAGCAAATTTATAAGTGCAAAATCCTCTTTTATAAGAAATGAGTGACGATGGAAAATTCCTTGATTCTCTCTTCAGTGCTGTATCCATGTATTCTTAAAACCGGGATACCTTTTCCGATACTAACACAATGAAAAATAATAAACATAGAAAAAGTTAAAAATTGAAACTTTACATCATTACCAGAAAAATAGCAAATTTGGAATAGTAAACCTTGTTTGGTATAAAAAAAAAGACTAGAATCGATAGAAGCTTTTCAATTAAATTGAGTATTGTAAACAAAAAAATAAATAAAATGTTTTATATAAAATTTAAAAGAATTCAAACCTTGACATAACAAAAATAATTTTCGAAAACTACAAATATCACATGTAGAAAAAACAGAAAATTCCTTCGTAAAAATATTTGGTGGCCCTGAAAAGGGCCGATTGTTTTTGTGATTGGTGAAAGATGACAGATTTAAGCTTTCTTTTCTGTCTTCTTGGGAAGAAGAACAGCCTGGATGTTTGGTAAAACTCCACCCTGGGCGATGGTCACACCAGAGAGGAGTTTGTTCAATTCTTCGTCATTCCTGATGGCGAGTTGGAGATGTCTTGGGATGATTCTTGTTTTTTTGTTGTCACGAGCAGCATTTCCAGCTAACTCCAAAACTTCAGCGGCCAAGTACTCCATGACAGCAGCAAGATACACAGGAGCTCCAGCACCCACACGTTCGGCGTAGTTGCCTTTACGCAAAAGACGATGGATACGACCGACAGGAAATTGAAGTCCAGCCCGGCTCGAGCGGGTCTTTGACTTTCCCTTAGCTTTGCCTCCTTTACCGCGTCCAGACATGGTTGATTTTTAGATTTAGAAAAACGTAACGTACGATGCGAGTTGCAAAGTGCGAATGATAAAAAAATTTCTTTTTTTGCCTATTTATGCACTTTGACGGATAGAAGTCTCACAAATGGAGGGGGAAATTCTAGCTCATTGCTGATTGGTCGGTGCGCGAGAGAGTGTACAAGCCCTCACCAATGAGAAGCTCCGAGCATTCTGATTGGTGAGCGCTCTTTTCGTCAAGCTCATGAAATAGGCATGCTTTGTCGCCGTCGATATTTTTCAGTGTTATTCGAAAGTAAACGGTGCGTTACTCCGAAATCTCACCATGCCACCTAAAGCTAGTGGAAAAGCCGTGAAGAAAGCTGGCAAAGCCCAGAAAAACATCACCAAGACTGACAAGAAGAAGAAACGCAAGAGGAAGGAGAGCTATGCTATCTACATTTACAAGGTGTTAAAGCAGGTACATCCTGACACTGGAGTATCAAGCAAAGCTATGAGCATCATGAACAGCTTTGTCAATGACATCTTTGAGCGCATCGCCGCTGAAGCTTCTCGATTGGCTCATTACAATAAAAGATCAACCATCACCTCCCGGGAAATCCAGACCGCTATCAGGCTTCTCCTTCCTGGTGAACTTGCCAAACACGCCGTCTCCGAGGGCACCAAGGCTGTCACCAAGTACACCAGCTCTAAATAAATTGCAATTCTCTTCTTTCATCTTAAAAACAATCGGCCCTTTTCAGGGCCACCAAATTTTCTTACGAAAGAATATTTTGCTCATGCATTTTTAAAATCAACATTTTATAGGGTAAACTTGCTATATTTTTATTTTCACTTAGTGAACAAGTGGAAAAAAATATTTAGGAACAGTTATAAACATTGTTCGTTTACATACACTATGAGGATATTCTAAACTTTGATTATGGATTATGATGGGTAAATGTGCTTTCATTTGCTTCAAAAAATGACGAAAGCTTTTTCGACGTAAGTATGATAAGCAGAACAATATCTAGCACATATAATCAGAATTTAACATTAGCTGAGTGGACATTTTTCTGAAAGCCGATTTGAAACATTCCTTTCGCGCAGAATAAAACGAAACCGAGAGTTCTATTCTAAATTCAACATCTAAAATTAAAAAACTATGGTAATATTGCATTAAAATTCAGCAACATTTAAAATTAAAAAACTGGTAATATTGCATTAAAATTCAGCAACATTTAACATTAAAAAACTAGTAATATCACATTAAAATTCAGTAACATTTAAATTTAAAAAACTGGAAATATCACATTAAAATCCAGTAACATTTAAGTTTAAAAAACTGTAAATATCACATTAAAATTTATCAATCGTAAAAAGCATTTACTTGTATATTTCAAACGGTATCACTGATGCTCTAAAAAAAACTTGAATTTGTCAAATATAAATGACAAGTATACAAAACATTACGTAAGTATAAAAGCAATATTGAATCCAAAATATTCAATTTACACGAATTGAACAGTTCAAAATAAGTATCTATCGTAAATGATTGTTTGCAACAAAATAATTCTTTGTATGAAAGTTTGGTGGCCCTGAAAAGGGCCGATTGTTTTTGGTGATACAGAGAAAAAGAATTAGGCACGTTCTCCTCGGATACGACGAGCCAATTGGATGTCTTTTGGCATAATGGTAACTCTCTTGGCGTGGATGGCGCACA
>WNHD01004454.1:0-11184 GCA_011057455.1 Ganaspis sp. Gsp50 | reverse complement strand
AAAGGTAATTTTTTTAAAGAATAGTAATTTTGTATACAAATGAAAATATTGTTTGATTTAAATTCAATTCAAGTAATTTAATAATTTCCTACATAATGCTAGTGCGCTTTGGCGCGCGAATAATTTGCTATAGTAAAGTAAATAATGTGTTAAAAATGAATGTTTAATCAAGGTAAAACTATATATATCACTAAACATAACCTAAAATTCGTTTGCAGCGAAGGCCCTTTTCACACGCATATTTAAACAGCATAAAATAATAAAAAAATGCAATGCTTCCTCTATAAGGAAGCAATAAAGGGATTCAAAGAATGCAGTGTCAAAGACACAATTGCGGTTTCTGTTGAAAAATTTCAGTAAAATCGGCTCACTTTTGGAAAAAGGATGTCCTGCTGCAAAGCCTCGGTCGTGTGTCTGTCGGCGTCATAATTTCCAAATTCCGCCTGCATAGAATAACTCGCCAAAAGAGAGGCTTGTCTCAAATCACAAGTTACTTTTCCTTCTAAAATGTCGTTTTTCAATTGTAAATAATAATGGTACCTGCACAGAAAAGAATTCTTTTTAACGACAGTTTTATTACAAATTAAAACAAGTAGAAAATTATATTAATTTCATGAAAATTTTGCTTCCTTATAGATGATTTTTTTACAAAAATCAACCTTTAACATTTTTTAATAATTCAAAAACTATAATTTATTTAAATTAAATTATAAAAATAATTTAAATTTTAAATTCCATAAATAATTGAAAAATTACAATTTATCTATAAATTTAAGCTGACAAGAATACTTACTGTGTCAGTCGATTCCTTTTCTACTAATAATCTACTCTATTTTGGTAAAATATAGACTTTTTTCAGATGAATAGATTCGGTTTTTAATGCAGAAAATTTTTTCAAAAGGAAATGTCATTAAAAAATAATAATATTAAAAGTTATATAATAAATAGAATTTTAAATATCAGAAATAATGAAAAACTGTAATTTACTTCTTCAATTTTTGGTAATATATAAACTTTATATAGGTCAATCGATTAGTTTTTAAATGCAAACAATTTTTGCAAAAGGAACTCAGGGTGTCTACTAATTTTGCACAACAAAATTCCCGGTTATTTCCCGGTCTCTTTTGAATTTTTTCCCGGTTCATTTTCGATTGTCAAAACTGAATTATTTAAAATATAAACTACATAAAATTTAAAATATAAATTTTTATCTACAAAGAATGATTTTTTTTCATTCTAAAATATTACACTTATTTTACACAAATACATTTTTTTAACTTACTTAATTCTTTATTTAAAATATATTTAAAATATATTCTGGGTTTCAACAAATTTTTCTTCACAAAATTCCCAGCTACATATTTTCCGGTTTTTCCCGGTTAAATAAAAATCCCGTTTATTTCTCGGTTAGTAGACACCCTGGAAATGTAATTAAAAAATCAAAATTTTAAAAATTATATTAAAAAAATGGAATTTTAAACGTCAAAAATAATTGAAATTTGTCATTTACTCTATCAATTCTTGGTCAAATATAGATCGATTCGTCTCGACACAAAAAATATGATTCTTTCATTGATGAATTAGATTTTTTATTAGGGAAAAAATTTTATCTAAAAAACCGTATTTTTTTAAAGAAAAAACGATCTCAAAAATTTTTGCTTGAGTATTTTTAAAAATCCCTGTGTCCAGTTCTAGATTTTTATGAGTGGTATAACTCTAGCAAATTTCATTAAGATCGGTTCAAGCATTCTCAAGATAGAGAGTCCACAAAAAACGACCACACACATATACATCTGGACATTGTCCTAAAACTTCGTATTTACGCTTTTTGGATGAAATTGAGTTGATTTAGACTATTTTTAGAAAATCGAAATTCGGATCGAAAACAATGCTTCTCTATGAGGAAGCAAAATGAAAGATTAGAACTTTTTATGGGTGTTCATATGACTTGAAAATAGCTAGTGTAAATAAATAAATTTTTATATAATTTTAAAAAAAAAATTTTTTGTAGTCCTGATGAGGGTTGGGATCCCAACCGAAACGTTGACTTGAATAAATTAATACCATCAAAATAAAACCAGATCAGGCCATTTCTGAATTTATTTATTTGAATCCTCTGGTTAAATTGAATTATAAATTGAATAATAGCTAGTGTAGACTAAATTTTGATTATAATTTTGAACAATTGGAGAAAACGTAAGTATCAAAAAACTCGTTAAATTTAAAATTACAGTTGTGGTTCATAGAAAATAAAAGCATAAAAATCTCCATTCCTGATTGTTAATAAAATTTAGCAAATTTTTAAAAAACAGGAGTTTTTTCTCGATAGTATACAAAAAAGCTATTCAAGAAACATTGTTTTTGATTTCAGATAAATTAAAAAGGAAGCTTAAATGAAGTTAAAACTACCATCAAACATAACCTAATTTCGTTTGATGCTAAGGTACCTTTCTTCGCGACACGTTTTATATTACTAAATATGGGATTAAAATTTTATAAAAATTGATGAATAATACCGTGTAAAGTCGTCTTGAAGGAACTGAATGTCGAAAATGTAGTGCATCACTCGAAGATAGACGTTAAAGTTTTTAGCCTTTTTTTCTAATTGTCTTTTGAGAGGCTTGTCCATATTTACCCATCGAGGAGAATGTGGACTGTCTTTACAAATGTAACAGAGGCCAAAAAATTCTGGTTGGCCTAAACCAAGTCGTTGAGTAACATTTATTAAACATTCTCTGCCAGTGCTTCCAATGCTCAAGGTACATTCTATCGACGTTGTGTCCAAAAGTTCAATGCAAATTACATATTGATTCTTCGAGACGACGTCGTACTGTCGACTCTTTTTTAAATAAAATTTAAACGGCATTCTGTAAACAAAAATCATCGAAATTATTCAATTCAATTACTAGCTAATTAATAGAAGATAAATAGTAAATAATAAAAATAATAATAAAAATAATAATAAAAATAATAATAATAATAATAATAATAAAAATAACAATAATAATAAAAATAATAAAAATAATAATAATAATAATAATAATATAAAAAAATTAATAGTATGATATAATAACAGTTCTAATTAAAATCTAATTAAATTGACATTCCATTTGTTTCAACTTTAGTAATTAGTTTTACAACACAAAAACTTAATGGATTTTTCATTTTACGTTAAAAAAAAAATCAGAAAATTGTTAAAATATTTTTAAAATTTTAGAAAAGTATTTTAGTAACTGGTTGGCCTTTCGATTTTCTTATAATTGGTTTTTTATATAAGAAATTTGTTCTTTGTTTTGGCAATATTTGAGGCATTTATTTATCTAAAAATAGCAGCGACAGCAACTGATGTTTCGTCACATTTTAAAATAAATAAACCTTCAATGCAAAAAAGTTATTCATAACTTTTACGTTAAATGTAACTTTAAAATAACCTACAATTTTAACTTGCTCTAGACTAAGAATTATAACTAAATACCATAAAAACCGTTTTTTGTTACCAAAAATATCAAACATTACACTTTCTCAATGCATAGAAATCACGAAACAACAATTTTTTTAAAAATAAAAACGACCCGAAATAAAAAACGTGATAGATGTATTTATCAAATATCTTAACTAAAGAAATATTTCAATTAAGTAAATTTAAGAGTTAATTAAATAAATAATTATACGCTTTAATTACATACTCAGCAAATTTTAACTAATTTCTAAAGAAATTCTTACATCACTAAACTTACGTTTCTGATTTTTTTCGTGATTCCACATTTGCCAAAAAAACACCACGATTTAGAAAAAAAGTTCACTTTTCTATTTCCGATCATTTATTACGAATAAAAGCGGAAAATGTTTCCAAATCTTTGTGAAAAACATGTTATTTACCGTGTATTTACATTATTTGTCAATTGGGAAGGTTATGTTTTGTGAAACTGATCGCAGTGCCACCTATATTTGAGAATTTTGCAAAAGGTGGAAAATGCTTGTAAAAGAAGATTTGTTTCGGGAAAAATAACAAGTTTCGATTGCGGTTTCACTTAAAAAGTGTATAAAAATAAACACATTTTTACAGTGTTTTTATTATTTGCAGTATTTTTTTTTTATTTTTTCAAAATGTATGAAACTGAATTTGAAAGTCCCGCCATTGTGCGCCACCTGGTGAGTGGAGATTTTGGCGAAAATTTCGGCGTCTTGAAAATCTAACCTCAAAACAGTAGACGTTGCTCTAAAAAATATAGTGCGAAAAATAGTGGAGTTGAAAATTGTTCCTTTGAGTGAAAAAAGCGTAAAATGAAAGCAATGGCGCATCATTACGTGGTAACGGCCCACAAACCAACAGCTGTCAATGCTTGTGTCACAGGTAATTCAAAAAATTACTTTTTTTCTCATTTTCTCTGCTACTTCAATACTTGTTCCTGAGACTTTTTCAAAAAGGTTATGTCCCAATCGTAAACAAATAATGATTTTTTTGGCTTTTTCGGCACCAAAAGTGTTCCTTTTTACTTTCGATTGTTATTTCAGTTATTTTCTCACTTTCCGGATCAATAGATTTGTTAAAACTTGTGTCATTTTAGTGTTTTGTACTATATTTGAGATACATTTTTTTGTGGTAACTACAGGTCATTATGGGAAATTTTATTTCAATTTTGAAGAGAGAGAGTGATTTACAAAATCGATAATTGGCGACGATTAGTTGATACGTTA
The DNA here is from genome assembly GCA_011057455.1 of Ganaspis sp. Gsp50. NCBI lineage: Eukaryota > Metazoa > Arthropoda > Insecta > Hymenoptera > Figitidae > Ganaspis > Ganaspis sp. Gsp50. The sequence goes on along the minus strand of WNHD01004454.1, from coordinate 6,486 downwards.
GTTTGTTAATATTTTTGTAAATTTTGTTTGCAATTTTTTTTATATTTAATTCTTCCCTCGACCCTGAAATTTCAGGGTCAGAGTGAATCGATTTCTTTTTTTGTTTTCAATTTCGCAGTAAAAGGGGACACTTTAAAAATTATATTTTCAATTACTGTTTATTTTCAATTACTTTTTATATTCAATTACTATATTTACTTTAAATTACTATTTATTTATTTGATGATTTATTTAATTACTATTTCCAAATGTAACATAAAATTTTTAAGTTTATTTTTACGTTAATACTGCCCTTATATTTGAACAAATAAATACAAAAATAAAGAAATACCAAATTTGTTTCTCTCTTTTTTTTCTTTAATATTTTAATTCATGAAAACAATTTTTTTGTTTTTATGTTACAAATTTTTTGTTTTTTTTTTGTTTTTTTATGTACCAAATTTTGTCCTTTTTCTATATATTTTGTGTGGATGACTAATAATGTTTATTTTTTTCAAAAAAAGGTAACTTCACATCGCCGACGGATTTGAATTTAATCCTGGCAAAGAATATGCGACTCGAGATTTATCTCGTAACACCAGAAGGACTGAGACCTTTGAAAGAAGTTGGAATATACGGAAAGATTGCAGTCGTTAAATTTTTCAGACCACCGGTTCGTTCAATTAAAAAAAATCATTACTATTATTTATTTTTGAGAGATTAAATGTTTATAAGTACTTTTGATTTTTATTCTTTTTCGGAGTAAAAACCAAGGGATAATAATTCAAATTATTAATTCATTTATTATTATTACTATTTTAATTATTATTATTATTATTATAATAATTATTATTATTATTATTATTATTATTATTATTATTATTGTTATTATTGTTGTTATTATTATATAGGATTTATCACTTTTTTATAAATATCCAGAATTAAAGGTATCAATCACTCCAAATCAAAGAAAAAGAAACTTTTTTAACTTCATTAGATACTATACACAATTTATTTTAAACAAAAAACATACAATAAACATATGTTTCAATTACACCATGGAAATTTTTTTTTTTTATTTAATTTCTTTACTTTATGATGTTTATTAAGTTTCACCAAAATTTTATACTTTCTTTTTGAGAAAAGAACTTCAAAATATTTAAAAATTCTTCAAAATATTTAAAAGTACTTAAAATTATTATAAAATATTTCCAAATACTTCCCAGTACTTTAAAATATTTAAAAATATTTAACAACACTTCAAAATACTTCAAAATATTTAAAAGCACTCCAAAATACTTCAAAATATTTAAAAACACTCCAAAATACTTCAAAATATTTAAAAATTCTTCAAAATATTTTTAAATTCTCCAAAACATTTTAAAATACTTAAAATTACTCAAAATTATTTCCAAATACTTTCCAATACATCAAAATATTTTTAAATACTTCAAAATTTTCAAAAACACTTGACGATACTTCAAAATCTTGAAATATACTTAAAATTACTTCATAATACACTTTAAAGTACTTCAAAATATTTCAACGTATTTAAAAATATTAGCATTTTAAGTATTAAATAAATTTTAATCATATATAAAAATATTATTTTTTTAAATGTTTTTAAAGTAATATAATACTTCCATCTTCTTCAAAACATTTCAAAGTATATGAACTGCTTCAAAATTTAAAAAAAAAATCAAAATATTTAAAATAGGTACTTGAAATTACTTTAAATTATTTCTAAATACTTCCTAATACTTCAAAAGAATTAAAAACATTTAAAAGGACTTGAAGATATTTAAAAACAATTAAAATTACTTAAAAATACTTTGAAATACTTCAAAATATTTTAAAATACTTAAAAACATTAGTTTTCTTAAATATTTTAAAAGTATGTATTATGATACTTCAGACTGCTTCAAAATACTTCAAAATATTTTTAAATTTTTCGAAATATTTTGAAGTATTTTAAAGTAATTTTAAGTATATTTAAATTCTAGAGAAAATTAGTTTTAAAAATCTTTCATTTTCTCAAAAGTAATTTAAATTCTTACAAAATATTGAAGAATTATTTTTTTAGTTAAAGAATAATATTAAAAAAAAAATATGTAAATTTTTCTATTTTTCTCAATTAAAACTAATGGAATTTTCTGAAGAGAAATTTGTAGAAGTCCTGATTACAATTTGATTTATATAAATGATAAATAAGAAATAAAAAAAAAAACTCATATATAGCATATATTCACGGCGAAAATAATAGAGAAACTATTTTTGATGCATTTTTGTTAATCAAATTGATACCTTTTTGATTCTGGATATTATTATTATTATTTTTATTGTTATTTTTATTATTATTTTTATTATTATTTTTATTATTATTTTATGTATTTGCTTATTTATGTGTTTTTCTCCTGAAAGAATCAACTTTAGGTGTTTTCAGCTTTTGTTTAAAACGGCTTTGAATTCTATTATTGTATTTTATAATTTAAAAAATGTTAATGTCGTTTAATTCCATATTAAATTAAAGTTAAGAATCGCATCTCCGAAGCCTTTTTAAAATCTTCCTTTGTTTTGCTTCCTCAAGAGGAAGCTTTGTTTAATTTATCATTGACTGTTTTGTCAGATGTAATCATGATGTTTAAAAAAGAATCGTTAAAAATAGCTATTTTATTTTACTAAAATATATTAATATTAAAATTAATTTTATATAAATATTTTCTATAAATATAAATAAAATTATAAGATGAAATTTAATAGAAAGGATTTTTACGAAATTCAAAAATTTTGTGTCAATACTTTTTTAACTCTTCAACACATGATTGGAAAATGCTTAAAAAATAAGTTACATTTAAAATGGAAAATTCAATTTGCGCATAGAGATGCCAAACGGAACCCTCATCCTCAACTGCGCATGCCTTTTATAACTTTTCTCATTGGTGGACTTGTTTGTCCAAACCGCTTCCACCAATGAGAAAAGTTGTGAAACGCATGCGCAGTTGCGAATGAGGGTACCGTCTGGCATCTCTATGCGCAAATTGAATTTTTTATTTTAAATCTATTTAGGAACCTATTTATGAAAAGAAGTAATTTAACTAATGTTGTGCTTCATCTGCGATTGAAGTATTAAAAGAAACCGAAAATAGTTAAAGAAGGTAAAAATTACAGCACGAGAAGAAGGATTTGCTCTTCCTTTTGACGACACGTTACAATGCAATGATCTTGGAATGTATCGGCGAAGGCGAAGACATCGAGATTATCACAAAAGCACACGGCAATGTTGCTGACAGGATCGGGAAAGCCTCCGAGACCGGAATAAAGGCAGTAATTGATCCAAAGGCACGAGTAATTGGCCTGCGACTCTACGATGGACTTTTTAAAATCATCCCCTTGGACAAAGACAACCCGGAACTGAAAGCCTCCTCCATTCGAATGGACGAGCATCAAGTGCAGGATATCAACTTTTTACACGGTTGCGCCAATCCCACCTTAATTCTCATCCATCAGGACATCAACGGTCGTCACGTCAAGACCCACGAGATTTCCCTCAGGGACAAAGAATTCGTCAAAATACCCTGGAGGCAGGATAACGTCGAACGGGAAGCGATGATGGTCATTCCCGTCCCCTCCCCAATCTGCGGTGCAATCATCATCGGCCAAGAAAGTATTCTTTACCACGATGGCTCTACTTACGTCGCCGTCGTTCCCCCCATCATCAAACAAAGCACCATTACCTGCTACGCCAAAATCGACCAACAAGGTCTCCGTTACCTTCTCGGCGACATGGCCGGACACTTGTTTATGCTCTTCCTCGAGCAGGAGACCAAATCCGACGGAACCATGACCATCAAGGACTTGAAAGTCGAACTGTTAGGAGAAGTCAGCATCCCGGAGTGTATTACTTACCTTGACAATGGGGTAATTTTCATTGGAAGTCGATTCGGAGACTCACAGTTGATCAAGCTCATCACTAAAGCCGACGAGAACGGCTCCTACTGCGTTCCGATGGAGACTTTCACGAATTTGGCTCCCATCGTCGACATGGCAGTCGTCGACCTCGAGAGACAAGGCCAAGGCCAGATGGTCACCTGCTCCGGAGCGTTCAAGGAAGGCTCTTTGAGGATCATCAGGAACGGGATCGGCATACAAGAACACGCGAGCATCGACCTACCGGGAATCAAGGGAATGTGGGCCCTGAAAGTTAGCGGAGGGAACTTTGACAACACCTTAGTTCTCTCCTTCGTCGGACAAACCCGGGTCTTAATGCTCAATGGCGAAGAAGTCGAGGAGACGGACATTCCCGGCTTCGTCTCAGACGAACAGACCTTCCACACCGGCAACATTACCAACGACATCATCATCCAAATCACGCCAACCTCGGCCAGACTCATTTCCAACGAAACCAAGTCCGTCGTGTCCGAGTGGGAACCCAACAACAAACGCACCATCAGCGTTGTCGCCTGCAACGGAAGCCAGGTCCTCTGCGCAACCGGCAACGACCTCTTTTACCTCGAGATCCACTCGGGCCAGATCGTCCCGAAGGGCTTCGTCACCCTGCAGCACGAGGTCGCGTGTCTCGACCTCTCACCCCTCGATGGCAACCCCGAGGCCCAGATCGCTGCAGTCGGCCTCTGGACCGACATTTCCGTGAGGATCCTCACCCTCCCGAGTCTCGAGGAAATCAACAAAGAGCTTCTCGGAGGGGAAATCATCCCGAGATCGATTCTGATGACCTGCTTCGAGGGGAGCACGTACCTTTTGTGCGCCCTCGGAGACGGGAGCATGTACTACTTCTCTCTGCACAAACAGAACGGCATTCTCACAGACCGCAAGAAGGTGACGCTCGGAACCCAGCCGACTGTTCTCCGGACCTTCAAGAGCCTCTCGACGACCAACGTCTTTGCGTGCTCGGACAGACCCACTGTTATTTACTCCTCGAACCACAAGCTCGTGTTTAGTAACGTGAACCTCAAGGAAGTGAATCACATGTGCTCGTTGAATGCCGAGTCGTATCCGGACAGCTTGGCTCTCGCTACCGACAGCACGGTGACTATTGGAACGATAGACGAGATCCAGAAACTGCACATCCGCACTGTTCCGCTTGGAGAGTCGCCGAGACGAATCGCTTATCAGGAGAGCACCCAGACCTTCGGGGTGGTGACGATGCGCATCGATCTGCAGGAAAGCACCGGCGTCAGTGTGGTCAGGTCTTCGGCGTCTACTCAAGCGACCTCGACCTCGAGCAGCAGCCACGTCGCCTCGCACAATAAACCCGGATACACGTCCAACGAAGTCGGACAAGAGATCGAAGTTCACAATTTACTTATCATTGATCAACATACTTTTGAAGTTCTACACGCGCACACTCTCATGCCCTGTGAATACGCCATGTCACTTATTTCTACCAAACTCGGCGAGGATCCGACATCCTATTTCATCGTGGGAACCGCACTCGTCAATCCTGATGAGACGGAACCGAAAATGGGCAGGTAATGTTGTTTTTAGAATTTTATTGTGTATTTTTAGTTTTAAGAGAGATCTTTTAATAGCTTTTCAAGAGCGGGAATTTATGGAACTATTTTGGTGGTTGTGAAACCGTTTGTCGTTCATGATGTTCTCTTGTTCTTGTTCTTTCTTTTGCGGCCTTTGTGTGACTAATTCAATCGCACAATTCCAATTTCCGATACGATCATGATGTGAAGCTGTTCATTAAGAAAATATTTTCAGCAAGCTTTCAATTGCGCTTGCGTCAGATGGATACTTTCCAATTGCGCATGCGTCAGATGGATACTTTCCAATTGCGCATGCGTCAGATGGATATTTTTCAACTGCGCGTGCGTCAGATGTATATTTTTCAACTGCGCATGCGTCAGATCTATATTGTTCAACTGTGCATGCGTTAGTTGGTTACTTTTCAACTGCGCATGCGTTCCGCTACTTTTAAGTGGCGCCATCTCTTGGAGATATTTTTAAATAACGCTCAGTTGTGTTTTGCAAATGTTAACAGGTCAAAAACTAAGCATAAAAGATTTGAAAATTAAATTTTTTTAAATAAAAATTGAGCTACCAGATCAAAGAAGGGCATAGAATTTTTCGGAACGTAAGAAAGTTCAGCTCGATTGAAAGTTAAACTTTAAATTCGGAGAAAAGTGGAGCTTTCTGGTGCATCTACAAATTTTTATTTTTAAAAAATTCGAAATTTACTTTTTTACTGAACAGGGAAAAATAATATATAATACAAAATTTACACATATATGAAGGCCTCTTTAGGAAAATGAACTAATATAACAATTATTATCTTAATTTCATAATTATACAAAATTTTGAGGTTATGTTCTTAAAATGAAAAGAATTATAAAATATAAAAGGGATCACAGTTCGTCCCCTTTTTCCCCACTTATTCTCCCCTCAGGGTGTCTACTAACCGGGAAATAACCGGGATTTTTATTTAACCGGGAAAAACCGGGAAATAGCCGGGAATTTTTTACCAAACCGGGAAATTTTTAA
>WNHD01004453.1:0-11893 GCA_011057455.1 Ganaspis sp. Gsp50 | reverse complement strand
TTTCTTTCAAAAAATATTTTTTTCTATATGACAAAATGTATATCTTAAAGGGATAAACCGTTTTATCATATATAATATGTGATATATATTATAATTATACTATAAAACTTAGATTTTTCTTTCCGTATATAATTATAATTATTTAATTAAATATTAAATTATAATTATATTATAATATTATAATTATTAGAAAATATTTAGAATATAGAAAGCAATTTAACCTGACATGACCATAATTAAATGCACATTGCCAAACTGAAATTAACATAACAAACAAGAATGTGGAATGTAAAAACTTCCTTATTTAAATTTAAGGATTAAATAAAAATCTAATTAAATAAAATCTTACAAGTTGAATTATCATCTTAAATTAGCGGATCTTACTTTATTTGACCGAACCTAATTACATCTTACAAGGACAAAACTAACCTTCAAATGAATTAATCTGACATAATATTACTTAATCGAACCTTACAATACAAACACTGATCTTCCTTAGGGCCCAAGCACATTGAAAATCTTTCATCATAAGCAATGAGTGCGAGCAGCACGGGAATATATCTCTGTCCTGCTTCCACTCATTCTTACGTCTTAAGATTTTCGAATTACGATTCGATGTGCTTTGGCTCTTAATCAAATCTAACCTGACATAACCTAACCTAAATGAAGCTTACATAGCTAAAATTCTCCTAACCTGACGAGTACTGAACCTCAAAAAAACTTATCAGTTTAGAACTAACGTAATCTTCAAGGAATAAACTTGTCATAACCAGCTCTATCACACATTACAGGGCTAACATAACTTTATATAATACTAGCGCAGTCGACAGCCGCAAGCGGCCGCCTCCTTTGCTTCTATTCACTATTTTACATGTTTATTTTACTCTTGTTGGTTCCTTATTTCAATAACTCTCAAGTTCTTATTTCGAATCCGTCTTTTTTTTTGTATCGGATATGCATATAGCAACCGATTTTAATTTTATAATTATTAGTTTTCATATTTTCTTAATTTCATTTTAAATTTTGCGCGTGTTCACACCGATTATATCTCGATTGATAATTTCGATTTAACCCATCATGTTTGTTTCCTTATTTCGATATTTTTCGAGTTCTTATTTCGAGCGCACAGTTCCATGTCTTTTTTTAGGTAGGAGAACATAACCTTATATAATAAAATCTTTCCAATCCAAAAGCAGATCTGACATTAACGAAATCTTATTTTATATTAAGAAAACTATTCAAACTAACATAACCTTACTTAACTACACAGTAAAAACAAAGTCTTAAACCGTTTACATTTTAAAACAAAAATAACTGAAAGTCAGAAAATTGTATGTCCTAAAACAAGATTAAGTCAGTCTTAATTCTTAAAATCCAACTCTTGATGCTGAAATTTAGTTGAAATTGTATCAGATGTAAACGGGTTAAGTCTAAAATGGTCTGAAAGTAAGACTTCCTTTTTACAGTGTATCCTGCCCCCCTTAAAGTGTAAAATAAACTGCAAACACAAAAAATTTGAATTAAGTTTGGAAATCTGTTGTATAGAATTCGGCTTAAATTTTATTTTATTTTAAAGTAAAAGATTTGTATATACCCGTGTAATGACACTACTCTACATTCAAATAGAGAATCAATTTTAGTGTTTTTTGAAACATTAAACCGGATAATTTTAGACAGATAACAAATAGATAATCATATTTCAATATTTGATTCTGGCTGGTTTTTTTAAATGCTCAAATTTGAATTCTATTAAGTAAACATACATTCTCTCTAAATCCAAATAAGTGTAATTCCACTTGTTTTAATGCAAAAGACTTTCACTGCATGAAATTAAAATAAGTAAAAATCAAATAATTTTAAAGTGAAATTTTACTTTTTTTTAAGTGCAGTGGACGCCTATGACTAAAAATAAATGGAATCTCATTTAATTGGATTTAGAGAGTTAGCAATCAGGCTATTAAAAAAGTTTATAACTTTAACAAATTGACTTGAAATTTTAAAGATCCAGAATCCAAAGCGCCTAAAGTTGTAAAAGAGCTACAAGACGAATTGGGAGAAGAAAATAAAAAGACTAAGAAAAAGCAAGAGAAAAGAGAGGGAAAGTTGAACGGACGAGATAAAAAAGGGAAAGGAAATATCTTAAAAAAAGGACAAATAGTAAGAATAAATCTGAAAATAAGTAAAAAAAAGCTTGTTGAATCTTCTATTTTAATCCAAATTAGTTGCCTGTTCTAACCGAAACTCATAAACTAGAAGATTTATTTAATAGTTCTCAAATTCAGTTCTTTTTTCTCAAGAAATGATGCCTTCTTCCAATACCTTACACGTAAATACAACGTAACCTCCCCATTGCGTTGCTATAATTGCGCAGTGACGAGTATCGATACCCAAACAGCATCAGAAGTCCCCACGAACCTTTCTTGATACTTTTAGTGAAAATTTCGTAATGTTACATCGTAAGGTTAATATAAGCTTAGTGTAATTTTGCATATGTCAGTAAGGTTGTGATTAACATACCTCAACATTTGCCTGCAAGCGTCAAGTAAAGTTAATGTAATTTCTTGTGCTGTGCGGGAAGTTTACAAATTTTTAATTTTTTCTGATTTTTACTAAATGGAATCTTTATCATTTATGAAAAAAGTAATGACAAAGTTAGAAGAGTAAGATTAACAATATTTTTAATAAATTCACACGCATATCAACGGCTTAGTGTATGTGGATGTACAACAATGTGAATACCGTTAAATCGAGGTTCTAGTGTATAACTTAACACGATATTAAATGTTACATGGCTTAATCTTCTATAATCGAACCCGATTTAACTTCATTTGGAAATAATTAATTAAAACTCTACCAGAACATTCCATGTCTAGCCTAAATGCGAAAATCTAACCGGTAATAAACTGTTTATATGAAACGGGATTCTAAACCTAAACGGACTTAATCAGACTTAACCTTATACTTTAGCAAATATTATCGAATAAAATCTGTTCTAACTTAAACGAGCTTATTCTTATTTTACCAGTAATAGTAAAATCTAAACGCACATAACATGAAATTAATAAAATTGACAATTTATTATTTATTGCCTTTAAGATTTGATTTTGGACACTGATGATTCTGGCTCAGAGGTTTTGCAAATTGGTCTCCAAGATAAAGCTCTGGAAAATGAAGAGGAGGTAAAGAGCAACAAACAAGTAGAGAAAATAAATAAGGAACAAAAAGAAACAACAAATAACGAAGAAGAAGAAAATAGAAATAAGGAACAGGGAGACAAAATAAATAACGAACAAGAAAAAATGAATAAAGAAGAAAAAAAGAAACTAAATAACGAACAACTCGAGAAAGAGGATAAGCAACAAGAAGAAAACAGAAATAGAATGGAGATTAAAGGAACAAAAAGTGAGGAGAAATATAATATCCCGAGTCGAAATTTTTTACCCTCGATAAGACCTCTGAAAACCTCTTTACAGCCTCTTTACATTCTCTCTAGATCTTGTAAAGCCTCTTTTACTACTCGAACTGTGCAGGAATGGAATTAAGTGCATAATTCGAGGGGAAAAAGAGGGCATAATTTAAGTGGAAAACTTTAATTTTTTACTTTTTTATTAAAAGATAAATGAATTTTGTTTCGGCAACTAATTGTATTTTAAAGCATTTTAGAAAAATTAGTAGAAGCAGAGCTATTTCCAAATGTTTAATTTTAATGAATTTTTAAATACTCTTTTAAGCCTCAAACTATACAGATTTGGAATTATGTGTGTAGTTTGAGGGATAAAGGAGGTCATATTTGAAAAAGATTTAAGAGGATAAAAGGAGGTGCAAAATTTTGACTCGGGATCTTTTAATTTTTTGAAAGTTTTAAAACTCTTTCTAAATCAGCTCAAAAATGCTTAAAGAATAATTTTTTGACTACTTTTGGACCATTTTATTACTTGAACTAAAATCACTATATTCGTCTGTCAATTTTCATATGTAGATAATTTAGAAAATTCGATTAATATCGACCAAGCAGACATTTATTAAATGCCTATAGAACTCTTGGTTTGAATTCGAATGATGGTAAAATAAATTTAATTCGATGTGGTTGTCGAAATTAAATTTTTATTTTTAAGAAAATTTTGTTCTGAAAAAATAAACCGTAGAAAGAGTACACCGGGAATCTGACAGGACTCGAACCCCTACAAGTGGCTGCCTTTCGCGGGCCTTACACTTCACCAGTGCACGTAACCAATACGGCCTGAACTTTTAGAAATTTAATTTACCATCATTCAAACTCAAATCAAGAGTTTTATAGACATTTAATAAATGTCTGCTTGATCGGTATTAATCGAATTTTCTAAATTATCTACATACTTCAATATTTACCTATTGGAATAGAAAAAAGTTTATTTTATTTCTTATATGTCTTTAAACAGGAAAAAAAAGTCTTAAACCGTTTACACCTTAAAACCAAAATGACTGAAAGTCAGCAAATTTTGTGTCTTAAAACAAGATTAAGTCAGTTTTAGGTCTTTAAATCCAACTCTTGATTCTGAAATTTAGTTGAAATTGGAAGTGATGTAAACGGGTTCAGTCTAAAGTGGTTTGAAAGTAAGACTTATTTTTTACAGCGCAGATTACGCATTTTCAGAGTAAATTTACTTATTTTAATAATAAATCATTTCAAAAATCAATCAGATAAAACATTACCAACTAAAAATTTATAACCTTTAAGATCTGTTCCGAGAATCGGAAGATTCTAGTTCCGAGGTTCCAGAAACTGATGATGAGGCACAAGTGGAGTCATTGCGAAGCAGGGAGAAAATAATAGAAATGAAAATGGATTTCGAAAGAGAAAATGAAAGAAATGGAAGGAATATAAAAAAAGGTGAAAAAAGTAAAGAAATTATAAAAAATTATGAAAATTAAATAGTGTTTAACAGACAGCAGACGGTAGGGCAGACAAATAGACAGACTGACATGCAGAAAGCCAGACAGACGGAAGGACTTTCAGACGAAAGGACTGACTGACGGAAGGACTGACTGACGGAAGGACAGACAGACTGATGGAGAGACAAACAGACAAACACACATACGAAATACCAAACATGCAGAAGGACTCGCAGATGGGTGAAAATACAGACAGTCAGACAGATAAACGGACAGGCGAAATATTTATAGAGATTTTTACGACCTGAAATTGATCCTGACAGACAGGCTAACTGACAGACAGATTAGAGGATAGACAGATTGATGGAAAGTCCAACGGACAGACAAACCGATAAAGACAGATGCAGACGGATGCAGACGGAGAGACAAGCGAATAGACACACTGACAGAGGGGGAGACAGACGAACAGTGAGACAGACAAGCTGAGAGTGGAACATATACAGGGATAGACGGACGGAGTGACGGATAAAAAATGAAAAAAACCTTTAGTAGATAAAAACAGACAAAAGATTGCGGACAGAGTGATAAGTTGAAAGACATGTCTAAAATTAAAAATTTATCTTTATAAATTTTTTTTTTATTTATTTAAAACTTCAAATTTGAAAATGGCGGATTCAATATGACATTAAAGAAAGTTACAAAGATTGTTGGATTTTTATGAAACGTTACGCTTTATGCTATTTTAGTGCGCTGAATCAAAATTTTATATTAAAATTGTAAAATTAAAAATGTCGGATCCAATATGGAGATCCAAACTTACACAAAATGGTTAGATTTTTATGAAGTTTAGCTCCACAGAGTATTTTATTACGCTGAATCCGAATGAGACATTACAATCAAAAAATTAAAAATGGCAAGGTTATGAAAATTGATTAGATTTTTATGAAACTTAACACCTTAGGATATTTTCTTGCGCTGATTCTACATTTTTACATTTTAAGTTCTTGTAGAATATTTGATTTTAGTAAATTCTAAAATCCTGAATATCAAGTTTCAATCTAATCCGAACAATTTTAAAAATGTATTCCGCATTTTGCATTCTAAAATTTTAATATCATTTGGATTTAACCTATGGAAAATACCTACTTTCTAAAACTGAATTAGTCACTTTTGAGTCTTTTGACTAATTGATATAGGGCCAATTCGTTTATTTAATTAATTAGAAAACGTTTTGACTAATTTTTAGTCAATAATAACCAATACTTAGTAGAAAAATACAAATTCATTTGGTAAAGTATACTGATTCAATTTGTAATTCAATTAGTAGAAACATACAAATTCATTTGGTAAAGTATACTGATTCAATTTGTAAGGATTACCAAATCAATTTGTAGTGTTTTACTGAGATTCTGTCACTATTGACTAAAAATCAGTCAAAACGTTTACTAATTCATTAAATAAACTAATCGTTCATATTTTAATTAGTCAATAGACTCAAAAATAACTATTTCAAATTTAGAGAGTAAGGTGACAAGCATCATAAAAAATTAACTATTTTTGTAACTTCTGTCCATTATATTGCATCCACCATTTTGAATTTTAAAATTGTATTGTGAAATTTGTATTCAACGCATCAAAACACACTAAGGAGTTAAGCTTCGTAAAAATCCGATCATTTTTCTTAACACATCCTATGCGTAAATAGTAAAATTAATGATTTTCTATAGTCAATTATTAGAAACATAAGCTTAACTAGTCACAAATTACCAGAACAAATCAAACGTAAATGAAAAGGATCTAATATGAATAACATGAACTTACCCAATCAAATCCAACCAGTTCTTACATTTCATCAAATAGATAGACCAAAAAAGGCAAACTTACCTCATTAAATTTTAATAGATCTTACCTGTCATTACATAAACAGAATTAAACCCTTCCCACATTCGAAGTTTTAAAAAAACTGATGAGAAAAATCTTATTTTATTTGTGTAGGCCGCTCATCAGTTATTTGAATTCTTCTCACATTAAAACTTTTTTTGCATACGTAAAATCTGTGTAAACCACCTGCACGATAATTTATTTTTCAACATGCAGAAAAAAATATTTATGTTTTTAATTATAAATATTCGAAACACATAGCTGCTGAAATATCAGAAAACCAGGGAGAAATCAAGGATTCAGAGTCGAGAATACCAGCAAATTTTGTCCAGAATCAAGATAATAGTCTCGAAACATCAGGAGAAATGACTTGTGCGCCAATTGCAAATCTATTTGATGGATTAGGTATCCACAAACCCTTTAATATTTTAATTTTGATATTGTCGGTATTTTATTAATGAATGATTTAAAATTTTATTATAAAAGTGAAGTTGAACAGTTGAAAAAAATCAAAAACTGAAATTATAAAGTGTATTAATAGAATTTGTCAGGTGGGTAATACACCTAATAGTAGAATGATGCAACTAATTCATTAGATCCCTCTCCAGATTCTAACAAATTGTATGTTTTATTTGTCTATTTTTCTCTGTGTAAGAAATATAAATTTTTATGACAACTTATATGAAATTTTTTTTCAGTACACAGACCCCGTAACGTAAGAAATAAAGTCAATTCAAATTTACTTAACTGTCAGATACTTTAAGACAGTCAAGTAAATTAATGATTTATTATCTTGTATGGGAAAAGTGTTCTTGGTCAACGTGAGAATCATACGAAATTAGCCTCTAGAAGCAACTTCTAATGAAATAACCCACCCTTTTCAACTGTACATTGATAAAAACTATGTTTTTTAGTTTACAATTCAATGTAGATTTTTCATCGCTTTCTCTCAATAATATAAATCGAAAGGATATCATTTATTTTTGGGTCTTGACTAAAGTCCAGACAGAATTGATAGAAAAAACGACTGAGTGTAGACAGGACGGTCAGACCGAGTCCCCACTGAAACCAGTCCAGACGAACTTGATTAAAAAAAGGACTAAGTATCGTCCAGACAGTCTCTCCGGGCCCCGACCTAGGCCAGTCCAGACGTACTTGACTGAAAGAAGACTAAATGTGGTCTAGACGAGCTGGACCGGCCCCAACCTGAGCCAGTTCAGACGGACATGATAGAAAAGACGACTAAATGTAGACAAAACGGCCAGGCCGGGTTCCCAACGGGCCAGTTCAGATGAACTAGATTGAAAAGCTGACTGTCGTCTATTTCGCACTAGTGATTTAAATTTTCAGAGATAGGGAACTTTTAATTCAGACTTTTTTTTAGCAATATTATAATTCAATTTTAGCCAATCCGCTCTCTAAATCTGATTCAGCAATAAGTGTATCATTCTTTCACATCAGCGGAAATACGCTGACAAATCAGAGAGTTTTTGGTTATGTTTCACTGAAACATCAGCGTATATACGCTGATTTGAATCAGTGATACACTTATAGCTGAGAATTAGCGAAATTTCGCTGATTCAAATTTAGAGAGTGACCATGAATACTTTTTCTATACATGTGTGCGGGGTTCTTTGTTTCCCTTATTTCTATATGACCGAAATATATATATTTACAAAAATTTTGATTTTTTGTTAATTTTCTTAACTGCCGCTTTTTTCTTGTACATATTGCCTAAGTAAAATTTTTGCAAAAATATAGTATTTGATTTCATAGAATTTTTTAATATACAAATGATTTCATAATAATTTGTGAAAAGCTGATCCTTATTTTTATAAATCTTTCACAGTTATAACATGGGATATGGTTAAATTACTGGAAAGAATGACGGAACACATGCGTCGCCAGTTAGGTGGAAATAATCCTAATGTTGGGGACAGGAATTCTCAGATTTCACCTGCTTCATCAGTTAGTTTCATTAATTATTATTAAATAACTGCATGGATAAGTTTCACGTAAAAAAATTCACATGATTTAAAAGGTGTCACTTTATAAGGACGATTTCTTCATTTCTTAGGGTTCCATACACATGGTGCACTCTGTAATTCTGAATCCGCGAAAATCCGCTGATTACCTGCTGTGAAATCTAGAATCCGCTGATTCAGATTTTAAAGAAATCAAATCGGAACTCTGTTGGTTTCATTCGTCCGTCTGTGTACAAAATCGTGTCCCTTCTCTCCTGTACCTGTAACTCATAAATTATTTAATTTAGAGAGTTGTAATTTGGTACACATATGTGCCCTTTTAGCACCTAAACTTGTATCAACATTGCCAACCTTTCCTCAAGTCCAAAAGTACTCATTTGAGCGCTTCGACGTTTTAACTTTACACGCATTTTTCTCGAAATAATGATTTTCAAAGTCGGTGAACACTCTTATGCGTAAACGGACGACGCCGTCAACAATGCTTTTTCAGTTACACACATCTTTATATTTATTAACAAAAATTTTCCAAAATGCACTTTAATAAGTGCCTAATAATGATTAAAAAGGATTATTATAAAAACATTTACCGTTGCTTTAAAAAAAATTCACAAAAAAGACCTATTTTCTACCTTCTGAACCAACCCCCCCCCTCACACCCTTAAAAAAACTATTCAAGGGAATATTTTTACGTGGTATCCAAAATAGAACTGATAACATTAATGTTTGAAAAGAAAAATCAGTTTTATCTATAATTAAATAACATTTTTTAAACGTACAAAATTTTTTTAGTCTATGACGCAGCTAAGCAAGGATTACGATGTATATGTCAAAGCTTCAAAGTTGACAATGTTAAAGCAACACAGGAACAATCCAAAATCTTTAACACGTCATTTGTTAATGGAGCTAGTAGGGCCAGAGAAACTCCTAAAAATGACAGCTCTTGGACATGGGGGAAGAGAAGGGATTCCAGAAGACATAAGAGAAGCGGTTTTTAGTACGCAAATCCATTAAATTAATGGCTTAAAAAATGTCACGCTTTAACTTGAGCGATATTTTAATTTAACTTTCTGCTAAAATATAGTCCCTTCTCAATATGTCCGCTTATCTCAATTACCTCTTAAATACTTTGCTCAATTCCTAATTTTTTTCCGTTTTGTTCAATTCCTAATTGTTTTGGAACACAATTTCTTGAAGACAACATTTCTTCTTTTCTAGAGAAAAACATATAGGTATTAGTAAAAAGCATAATCGAAAAACAAAATAAAAAGGTTCTACTAATTAATAATTACCCACTACTAAATATAATTATATTTTCTCTACTTCATTCGCAGTTTACATCGACAAAAAGAGGACCAACAGAGAAAAAGCATTCACAAAAGAAAACTACATTGCAGTTATTAATAATATGTGCGGTACCCTCCGAAATCCGAAACCATACGTGCCTCGAAAAAGAAAGCGGCCTGAAGCATTAACAGAAGACTTGTCATCTGACGAAAGCCCAGAAAGACAAGCAGTAAAAAAAACTTAATATGTTAACTTCCAAACAGTACCATCTTTCAAATTTATTAAATTAATTATTAAATTATTATATTAAAATACCTCTCAAAACCAAATATATAAAAAATTCAGAATAAAAAACTATTCCCAATACATTTGTACATTCTTTTATTAATGTAAGTCAAAACTGATTATAAAAATTTCGCCATGGTTTGTTCTTAAATGCATACTTTATAAAATACCCAACGTTTGCGCGATTTTTAAAATTGTAGGTTCTTAAAAACATAATTTTTAAAATTACCAAGGTTTGCGCGATTTTTGCCATGGTGGGTTCTTAAAAACATGATTTTTGAAATTCACAAGCTTTGCGCGATTTTTGCCAAGTTTGGTTTTTAAAAACATGGATTTTAAAATTCCCAAGGTTTGCGCGATTGTTGCCAAGGTAGGTTCATAAAAATATGTTTTTGCAATTCCCAAGGGTTGCGCGATTTTTACCATTGTTTGCACTTTTAAATATGATTTTTGGAATTCCCAAGGTTTGCGCGAATTTTGCCAAGGATTGTTCTTAAAAACATGATTTTTGAAATCCCCAAGGTTTGCGCAATTTTTGCAATTATTTGCACTTTTAAATATGATTTTTGTAATTCCCAAGGTTTGCGCGATTTTTGCCATGGAAGGTTCTTAAAAACATGATTTTTGAAATTCCCAAGGTTTGCAGCGATTTTTGCCAAGGTTGGATCTTCAAAACATGATTTTTGAAATTCCAAAGGTATGCGCGATTTTTGCCATTGTTTGCACTTTTAAATATGATTTTTGGAATTCCCAAGGTTTGCGCGATTTTTGCCATGGTGGGTTCTTAAAAACATGATTGGTTCTTAAAAACATGATTTTTGAAATTCCCAAGGTATGCGCGATTTTTGCCATTGTTTGCACTTTTAAATATGATTTTTAAAATTCCCAAGGTTTGCGCGATTTTTGCCATGGTGGGTTCTTAAGAACAAGACTTTTCAAATTCCCAAGGTTTTCGCGATTTTTGCCATGGTAGGTTCTTAAAAACATGATTTTTGAAATTCCCAAGGTTTGCGCGATTTTTGCAATTGTTTGCACTTTTAAATGTGATTTTTGGAATTCCCAAGGTTTGTGTGATTTTTGCCATGGTAGGTTCTTAAAAACATGATTTTTGAAATTCCCAAGGTTTGCGCGATTTTTGCCATGGTGGGTTCTTAAAAACAAGACTTGAAATTCCCAAGGTTTGCGCGATTTTTGCCATGGTAGGTTCTTAAAAACATGATTTTTGAAATTCCCAAGGTTTGCGCGATTTTTGCCAAGGTTGTTGCTTAAAAACATGATTTTTTAAATTCCCAAGGTTTGCGCGATTTTTGCAATTGTGGGTTCTTAAAAACATGATTTTTGAAATTCCCAAGGTTTGCGCGATTTTTGCCAAGGTTGGTTCTTAAAAACATGATTTTTGAAATTCCCAAGTTTTGCGCGATTTTTGCCAAGGTTGGTTCTTAAAAACATGATTTTTAAAATTCTCAAGGTTTGCGCGATTTTTGCCATTGTTTGCACTTTTAAATGTGATTTTTGGAATTCCCAAGGTTTGCGCGATTTTTGCCATTGTTTGCACTTTTAAATGTGATTTTTAGAATTCCCAAGGT
>WNHD01004452.1:0-11674 GCA_011057455.1 Ganaspis sp. Gsp50 | reverse complement strand
AAAAAGTCTTCTAAAGACATTCCTATTGTCTACAACGTCATCTAAAAACGTTCCGATGGTCTACAAAGTCTTCTAAAGTCGCCGGATGGTCTAAAAAGTCTTATAAAGACGTTCTGATGGTCCTCAAAGTCTTTTAAAGTCACCAGATGGTCTTAAAAGTCCTCTAAAGACATTCCTATTGTCTACAAGGTCATCCAAAATCGTTCCGATGGTCTACAATGTCTTCTAAAGTCGCCTAAAGGTCTAAAGAGTCATCCAAAGATGTTTATACTGTCTACAACGTCATCAAAAACCGTTCCGATGGTCTACAAAGACTTCAGAAGTCGCCGGATGGTCTAAAAAGTCTTATAAAGACGTTCTGATGGTCCTCAAAGTCTTCTAAAGTCACCGGATGGTCTAAAAAGTCTTTTAAAAACATTCCTATTGTCCACTAGATCATCCAAAATCGTTCCGATGGTCTACAAAGTCTTCTAAAGTCGCTGGATGGTCAAAAAGTCTTCTAAAGACATTCCTATTGTCTACAACGTCATCTAAAAACGTTCCGATGGTCTACAAAGTCTTCTAAAGTCGCCGGATGGTCTAAAAAGTTTTGTGAATTCGTTTTGATGGTCCTTAAAGTCTTCGAAAGTCACCGGATGATCTGGAAAGTCTTTTAATGTCGCCGAATGGTTCTCAAAGACTTCTAAAGTCACCGGATGGTCTAAAAAGTCCTCTAAAGACATTCCTATTGTCTACAAAGTCATTCAAAAACGTTCCAATGGCCTACAAAGTCTTTTAAAGTCGCCGGATGGTCTAAAAAGTCATCTAAAGATGTTTATTCTGTCTAAAACGTCATCCAAGACCATTTGGATGGTCTACAGAGTCTTCTAAAGTCGCCGGATGGTCTAAAAAGTCATCTAAAGATGTTTATACTGTCTACAGCGTCATCCCAAACCATTCCGATGGTCTACAAAGTCTTCTAAAGTTGCCAGATGGTCTAAGAAGTCTTGTGAATACGTTCTGATAATCCTCAAAGTCTTCTAAAGTCACCGAATGATCTAAAATGTCTTCTAAAGTCGCCGAATGGTCCTCAAAGTTTTCTTAAGTCACAGGGTGGTCTAAAAAGTCCTCTAAAGATATTCCTATTGCCTACAACGTCATCCATAACCGTTCCGATTTTCTACAAAGTCTTGTAAAGACGTTCTGATGGTCTACAACGTCATCCAAAACCATTCCAATGGTCTACAAAGCCTTTTAATCTAATGAAATGTCTTTATGGTCAACAGTTTCTTCTAAAGACGTCCAGTTGAACTACAACGTCTTCTAAATTGGTTCCACAAGTCTGTAAAGTCTTTTAAAGTCATTTTGATAATGTATAAAGTCTTCTGAAGACGTTCTGATGTTCTAGAGACGTCTCGATGATCTACAAAGTCTTCTAAAGTCGCCTAATGGTCTAAAAAGTCATCTAAAGATGTTCATACCGTCCACAGCGTCATCCAAAAAAGTTTCGATTGTCTCCTATGTCTTCTAGAAATGTCTTTATGGTCTACATAGTCTTTTAAGGTTATCTCAATTCTCTACGTCTTCTAAATTCTTTCTAATAATCTACAAAATCTTCTAAAATTATTTCATCAACTCATAATTAACCAAAGTGCTTTTTGAAAACTGCACAGGCGATCGCAGATTAGGTAGAAATCTGCTTTACCGACCAAAGAATAGGTAGAAGACTTCAAAACCGGCCGAGCGATGGTTAGAAAACTGTACAACCGATTGCCGGACAGCGTAAAAATTGGATAAGTCATTGTTGCACAAATTCAAATCTACACAATCGACTGCGAACAAAATTGCAAATTTTTCAAACGCTTTTTAACAGTAAAAAAAATTGTAAAACTTCTTGCGAATTCAAGAATCGTCATGAATGACTTGAAAGGAACAGAAATATTCATTACCGGCTAAAGGGAAACAGAAATTGAAAATAAAATTTGACAAAATACAGGATTACCAACAAAAAAAATAAAAATCTTTATCACCTACCTGTAAAATAACAGCAATTTCCAACTAGAATAAAAGAGGCAATCGTCGACGAACATAAATATTATCAACAAATGGGAATCTATTCTAAAATTTATGTCTAAAGCAACAAAAGATTAAATGTAAAACATGGTAGTAAACAATAAGTCATCAATTCAATAAAAAATCTCCATTCTTTATTTCAACCTCACAACGAGGAATAAATAAACTTTACCTCTAAAACGATCCTTTTATCTAAAAAAAACAATCAAATTCTTATGTAAACGTTTATACTTACAAAGTAGAGTAAAAATTCGCTTTATTTTTTCTGGGACCAATAAAATCCCATCAAACAAAAGCTCAACTTTCTTCATGACAAATATTTTAACCAATTACTACTTAAATTCTATTTCTTCAAAAGAAAATTTAAAATTTCACACTCAGAAGAAATGTCTTCCTTTTTTTCTCATCAATTTTATTCTTGCATCATCAAAAATTGACTCTGGCTCGAGATTTAAGTGCCCAATAGAATCGCAAAAAAAAAAGAAAAAAAAGAAAAAAGTGTCAAGGAAAAAAATGAAAAAGAAAAAATAAGAAATTAGAAAAAGAAACAGAAGTAGAAAAAAAGCGAAGATTTTTTTTTATTGAGCGTGAGCTAAAAAATGCAAAACAAATTATTCTCAAGCTCAAAATTTTAATTATTTACAAACGAGCCAAAGTCAAGGTCTAAGTTTCGCTCTTAAAAAAATAAGTAGTGATAAAAATAAATAAAAATGTTGCAATGACACTCATTCCAAAATAAGTATTCGACTAAATCGACAAAAATTGCATAATCGCACTACACACTGTTTTTCTTTTTCACTATTTTTTTTTCGTTTTGTTTTTTTTTAAATTCAGTCATCAAACTATTTTAATTCTTCTATTGGAAGTTCAAGAACATGATAAAAATTGCTCCAGATTTTTCTTCATCAAAAACTGGAATCTCGACCAATTTTCTTTTCAAATGGAAAATCGTATAAAAATATCATATTTTAACGCTAGCTTTACAGAATTAATTTTCTTTTTATTATTTTTAAACTGATTGTTGAGATGCCCCATGAGTTGCGCATCAGCTGTGCACTAATTCAGTTCCTGAAACAAAAAAACGAAATTCCCTTTTAATTTTTTAACAATTATAGGAATTTAGAAAACAGGATGTATTTCAACCGGTGTTGGTGAAAAAAAATCGAAGAAACATTTTAGTTCAAAAATTAGCTAAATCAGAGAGAGAGCAAAAAAGAGAGCGAGAAGGAGAGAAAAACAGCAGCGAAAGAGAGCGTGAAAGATAAAGAGAAAAATAGAGACATTGAAAATATTATTTCAAGATTGTCAAAAGTATGCTTTAAAAACAAAAAGATAAGAATTTGCACTACCGACCATCGGAGAGCAAAAACAGACCATACCGGACGCTGAAAAGATAGGAATCTACAATACCGACCACGAGAAATGTAGACATCTGCGAGACCGATTGTAAAAAATGCAAATCTACATTACCGACTGTAAAAAACAAAGAAGTATGAATTACCTACCGCAGGAAAGAAATCGTTCTGTATTATCGACTGCAGAAAAGAAAACACTCTACATTACCGACAGTAGAAAAGAAAATACTGACTTACCCACGAAAGAAAATAAAGGCTTTTGAATTATCCGCTGAGAAAAGCACTAAATTGTCGACTGCAGAAAGTACCGACCGTAAAAAAGAAATCACTCTACATTTCCGGCTGAAGAAAAGAAAGGATTTTGCATTACCGACGGAAGAAAAGAAAGAACTCCATATTTCCGACTGCAGAAAATACCGACCGTAGAAAAGAAAGCACTATACATTGCTGTAAAAAGAAAGGTTTTTGAATTACCGACCGCAGGATAGAAAACGCTCTATATTACCGACTGCAGAAAACAACGACCGTAAAATAGCAAGCATTCTACATTGCTTCAGAAAATAACGGTTTTTGGTTTACCGACCGTAGAAAAGAAAACACTCTACATTGCCGACTGTAAAAGAGAAAGGATTTTACATTACCGAGCACAGAAAAGGCAGCCAGACTGTAGAAAACAATGATCTGCATTATCAACTTTTATAAAGTCAAATTTCTGCATTGCCGACGGAAGAAAATATAGAAATTGACGTTACCGGCTGCAGGGGAAGCAGTTTTCTGCATCTATCTTTAATTTTTTACAAAAATGCGTTAAAGTGGCGTTAAAATTTATTTTTGTATCCTCTTTCAATATTTAAACGAGAAATAGTCATTTTATTGAAAAAGAATCATAATTTAGAATGATTTAAACATAATTTGAGACTGCTTTTGTAGAAATAATTTATTGGTTTATTTATTTTGTCCGCAAATAGTAAAATTTCGGGTCTAAAGTCATGGCAAAAAATGTGTGTGCTGAAAAAATTCACAGAATCATTATTTGTCGTGTACTGTAGAAAATGCTTTTTTCTGAGTCGATCCGAAATTCATGCGTTAAATAATTTTTGAAGAGTAATATCCGCTTTAGAGGAAAAGAAAATAAAGGATCAGGGAATAATTTAAAAGCAATTAATAAGTGTACGAAAATTTCGTGAGTGTATGAAAATTTCGTGAAACAATTTTCGATAATTGACAGGGTTCGGAGTCATTAATTATCCATTAGCAAGGGAAACAAAATATTTTGAGGCGTTAAATGATTCATGCCCTGAACAGGAAATGTTTTTTAATGTGCGACTGGCAACTTGAAGGAAAAAGAAAAAAAAAGAAGAAAAAAAAGGGGTAACATCATTTCTCTAAACGACACGGGAAATCATTGATACGAATTGTCTGCTCATGTGGGTCAAAATTAGTTTCTAATTTCACTCCATTTATCCCTAATTTCACTGTATTTAGGCCTAATTTTCTAACGGGACTAATGACACTTAAAAATAACTTTAATTGCAACTGAAATTGCTTTCTTTGTCACCTTTAATGGACACAAGGTAAACAAATTTTTAGTCACTTTCAGTTTAATGAACAGAAAAGAGTAAACTAATTTTCAGTCATTTTTGTAAATGCAGTTGATATATTGTGTTTATTGTCTTTTAAATCAGAACAAAAGCACATTTTAGACATTCTTCTCAAGAATGAAGGATTGTTCGATTTGCGACGCTTGTCTAATGTTGATTAATTTTAATTTGGGACAATTTACAGCCCATGAAATTTTTAAAATGCATATTTTAATTTTCACTTTTTCCGCTTCAGAGATTTTCAGGGTTCAAGCTATTAATATTAATTTATCATTTAATTTTAAATGCTGTTAAAATTCTTGAGAACAATTGTCAGTGTTTTCAATTTGAAGGAAAACTTACAAATGAACCGATGAATAATAAATCGGTTTTTAAAAATAAATTATTTACTTTCATTTATTAAGTAAAAAATAATCATTTTTATTCAATTACTTAAAATAGAATAATAAATAATTGACTTGAATTAAAAAAGCGACAGTTTGGATTTAAAAATTTTAATTAATGCCGAATAAAATAGAAGTTCTATTAAAAATTGTTGCAATAAAAATTTGACAAAATTCAAGATGAAATCAATTCAAGTATGGGTTAATTCAAGTTGCAATCAATTCAAATTGCAATCAATTCAAGTTTCAATCAATTCAAGTTTCAATCAATTCAGGTTGAAATCAATTCAAGTTGCAATCAATTCAAGTTGCAATCAATTCCAGTTGAAATCAATTCAAGTTTCAATCAATTCAAGTTTCAATCAATTCAGGTTTAAATCAATTCAAGTTTCAATCAATTCAAGTTTTAATTAATTCAAATGAAAATCAATTCAAGTTATAATCAATTCAAGTTAGAATCAATTCAAGTTAGAATCAATTCAAGTTGAAATCAATTCAAGTTAGAATCAATTTAAGTTGAAACGAATTCAAGTTTCAATCAACTCAAGTTTCGATCAATTCAAGTTCCAAACACTTCAAGTTTCAATCAATTCAAGTTATAATCAATTTGAGTTGAAATAAATTCGAGTTGAAAAAAATTCTAGTTGAAATAAATTCAAGTTAAAATTAATTCAAGTTGAAATCAATTCAAGTTGCAATCAATTCAAGTTTCAATCAATGCAAGTTTTGATCAATTCAGGTTGAAATCAATTCAAGTTTCAATTAATTCAAGTTTTAATTAATTCAAGTTAGAATAAATTCAAGTTAGAATTAATTCAAGTTGAAAAAATTCAATTCAAGTTGAAATAAATTCGAGTTGAAATCAATTCAAGTTGAAATCAATTTAAGTTAAAATTAATTCAAGTTAAAAAAAATTCAAGTTTTCTTTTCTTTGGTTAATTTAGATAAATAATTAAACAAACATGATTTTAGTCGTAAATTTAATCAAGGAGAGGGAAATTTTTGTCTGATCTATCATTTCCTATTTTTCAGAGGAGATTATCTTTCTCTGACTTTCTACTTTTCAAGATAAACTTTTCCAGTTGAATAGTAGCAAGGGAGTTAGTTCCCTTTTGTTTCTTATATCGACGTTCCATTGACTGTATGTGATCCTTTTATAAACTTTGATAGTGTACGAGATGGAATAATACGATTCGCGCTTGGCTGACTTTTCCGAGACGTTTTTCCTTCACGCGGAAATGACGAGGTTTCACCCCTTTCTTTCCCTCAGTTATAGACACTCTTCTTTATCGTGAAAATCACCGCATGACGCATTACTATCCACAATGATATTGATTAATGACACCCAATATTTTCATGTAATCCATTACCGTCACAGAGAAGAGTTTATTTATAATATTGTCATTTAACTATTATTCTTATTATTATTATTATTATTATTATTATTATTATTATTATTAATATTAATATTATTATTATCATTATTTTTGTTATTATTATTACTTGTTATTACTTTTACTTATTACTTTTATTACTATTAACTTTATTTTATACTATTTTTATTACTATTTACTTATTACTTTTGTTATTATTATTACTTATTTATTTATTTATTTCCACATACTACTTATTACTTGATTTCGACTTGAATTGGCTCGAACCTGAATTGTCTATAATTTGAGTTGATTCAAAATTAAATTGATTAGAACTTGAATTGAGCGACGCTTGGATTGTCTTCAACTTGAGTTGATTCAAACTTAAATTAATTCCAAATTGAATTGTCCTCAACTTGAATTGAATCAAACTTGAATTGTTTTCAAGTTGAATTGTTTTCAACTAGAATTGTTTTCAACTTGAATTGATTCAAACTTGAATTGATTCGAATCTGAATTGCCTTCAACTTGAATTGTATTCAACTCGAGCCGATTCAAAGTTTAATTGATTCGAACCAAAATTGTTTTCAACTTGAATTGATTCAAACCTGAATTGTCTTAAACTTGAATTGATTCGAACCTGAATTGATTCGAACCTGAATTGTTTTCAACTTGAATTGATTCAAACTTGAATTGATTCGAATCTGAATTGTCTTCAACTTGAATTGTATTCAACTCCAGTCGATTCAATGTTTAATTGATACGAACCCAAATTGTTTTCAACTTGAATTGATTCAAACCTGAATTGTCTTAAACTTGAATTGATTCGAACCTGAATTGATCCCAACCTGAATTGATTTCAAATTGAATTGATTCCAAATTGAATTGATTCCAAATTGAATTGATTCCAACTTCAACTTGAACTGAATCAAATTTGAATTTTTTTCAACTTGAATCGATTCATTCTGGAATTGATTTAAACCTGAATTGATTCCAACGTAAATTGATTTCAACTTGAACTGAATGAAACTTGGTTTGTCATCAACTGGATTCAATTCAATTGTAATTGAAATGCCATCAATTTGACTAGACTCAAACTCCAATTGACTACCATTTGTCTTGATTCCAATTGAATTTACTTAAACATTTACTCGAGTTCAAATTTCCACAATACCTAAATCATATGAATCTTAAAAATTTCACCAAATTAATTACTCTTCAGTTTTAATAATAATAGAAACAATAAAACAATTAAATCTGCAATTCTTTACAGTAATTGAACTAGAAAATCAATTTTTTCACATTTCATTAAAATTAATTGTCGTTATAAAAGGAAATTTCCTTGACGACATAAAAAAGAATTTCTACGAATAAGTTGCATTGTTAAATAATAGTTTTTTTTAAAGCACGTGAGCTTTTATTCAGACAGTGTTTATCAACAAAGTAATAAGTTATTATGGCGAAAAGAATATATATATATATAAAGTCATCAGATTAAGTCTTGGAATGGAATGGCTCTCGACAGGATATGGATGTTTTTGTGGTGAAATAACGAGACGTTATTCGTAGTGTGTCATTAGTTTATTATGCTCTTTACGTGAGGAGATTAAATGTATTTGCAAACATGTTAGCAAGATCTGCTTCTAACATTCTACATACGTATAGACATTCTAGTGCCAACTTCCATTAAACATTCCAAACAGATACCAATTCACTATTCTCGCAAGAAAATTAAAAAATTCTTTTTTAACAAAAAATTCCAAATTACCGTCCTTTTAGAACTTTTTTTTTAAACAAGAATTTAGTAATTATTTCTAGTCAGAAAATATTGATTAAACTTTCAGGAAAGTGTAGATTGTACTCTGCAGGGGGATTGGTTTTTTGAATTTTATTTATATCAGTTTTAGTTATGGTCGAATTTAATTTATATCGGATTTAATTCTAGTGGATGTTCAATTTTTGTTGAAATTTAATTAAAAGTTACTTTGAATTACAATGTAATTCAATTTATAATTCAAAACAATTTATAATTCAATTCCAATTAAAATTCAATTTATAATTAAATTTGATCTAAAATCCAATCCAATTTATAATTCATTTGGAATTAAAATCCAAATCAAGTTATGATTCAATTGAAATTAAAATCCACTTCAATTTATGATTCAATTGGAATTGAAATTCAATTCAATTTGCGATTCAATTGGAATTGAACTTCAATTCAATTTATGATTCAATTGGAATTGAATTTCAATTCAATTTGTGATTCAATTGGAATTGAAATTCAATTAAATTTATGATTCAATTGGAATTAAAATCCAATTCAATTTATGATTCAATTTAAAATGAAATTTAATTCAATTCAATTGGAATTAAAATCCAATTCAATTTATGATTCAATTTAAAATGAAATTCAATTCAATTTATGATTCAATTTATGATTCATTTGGAATTGAAATCCATTTCAATTTATGATTCAATTTGAATTAAAATTCACCTTCAATTTAAATTCAATTCAACTCGAAAATCAACACAGCTTAAAAATCAATTAAACTCGAAAGTTAAATTTGAAATTCAATTCAAATAAAAAACCAAAGAATCTAAATAAAAAAAAGTAATTTTAAATGAAAAGAAAAGTAATTTAGCAAAACTGTTAATTCTTTTGTTCAAGTAGTCATAAAAATAAAAAATGTAATGCATTTTTTTAAGCCAAAAATATAAGTACACTGAAATGCCAATGGCAATTTCAGAATCAGTGCCTTCGAATTGAGAAAGTATTCTAAAATACATGTACGGTAATGCAATAATAAGTATAAGTTTCGGAAGATTCTGAGAGCAATTTTTAAAACTGAGACTGACCATTATGTTGTTTTGCCCATTCCAAAGCTTCACAAACCAGAGAAACAGACCAAGAGACAGTTTCGTCTAACAAGTTGATAAAAAGACGTTTTTTTAACCAAACAAATTTTATTGAATTTTAAATGCAAAAAAAATACTTAACAATTTCCTCACCTGTAATTAAACACTTTGTTTAAAAGTTGAGTTCCAAAATTTAGAGTTTGATTTACAATTCAATCAAAACAACTTGAACTTGAATCACCTGCAACTTGAATTGCATTTGATTTGAATTATTTCCATCTTCAATTTTTTTGAGCAAAATTGTTTGAACTCTAAATTGATATAAACTTGAATTGAATACAACTTGAATTAATTAGAATTTGAAAAGATTAGGACTTGAATTGAATTGATTACAACTTGAATTGATTATAACTTGAAGTGATTACAACTTGAATTGATTATAACTTGAATTGATTACAACTTGAATTGATTATAACTTGAATTGATTACAACTTGAATTGATTATTATAACTTGAATTGATTACAACTTCTATTGGTTCAAACTTGAATTTACTTCAACTTGAATTGACTCAAACTTGTACTAGATCAAATTTATATTTGTTTCGACTTGAACTGATTCACATTTTAATTTATTTCAACTTGAATTGATTCAGACTTGAATTTTTGCCTACTTTAATTGATCCAAACTCGAATTGTTTTCAACTTGAATTGACTCAAACTTGTATTGTTCTCAACTTGAATTGACTCAAACTTGAATTGTTCCCAACTTGAATTGACTCAAACTTGAATTGTTCCCAACTTGAATTGACTCAAACTTGATTTGTTTCCAACTTAAATTAATTCAAACTTGAATTGTTTCCAACTTGAATTGACTCAACCTTGATTTGTTTCCAACTTAAATTAATTCAAACTTGTATTGTTCCCAACTTGAATTGACTCAAACTTGAATTGTTCCCAACTTGAATTGACTCAAACTTGAATTGTTCCCAACTTGAATTGACTCAACCTTGATTTGTTTCCAACTTAAATTAATTCAAACTTGAATTGTTTCCAACTTGAATTGATTAGAACTTGAAATGGCTTCAACTTGAATTACTTTTATTTTATCAAAAATCACTTATCAAAATTCCGAATTTTTCTACGAGTTAAAATTCTCAATACCTTTCTCTTCGCTTGCAAATTAATTTAATGTATCACATTTAGTTTCTTTGAATTCAATTTTTAGTTAAAAATTAATTAATCACAAATGTTTAAAAGTTTGTTGATAAGTAAAATATTATTAATAAAAAGTACAAGCCGGTCTGTTAAATCTTGGTATACAAAATGTTGTTTTTATGAGAATTTCTGCTCTCTTCCGGTTTCTAGAAACTCATTCTGTCTTTCTCCTGTTGCTGTGGTGTCCTCCGGTTATTAATGGTTTGGCGAACTGGGTTCATTAGAAGTACGAAACTCGAGAGCATTCAGGAGCACGCTCCATATAGTTTCTCCTCCTTTACTCAAAACACGTCATATGCACCACAGTACACGCTCAAAATTAGCGACGTATATTATTTCTACAAGTTCAACTTGCTGTCCGTTCCGAAGCAAATGGAAACATTTCTTTACTTTCAAATTTTACATGTTTTTTTACAATAAAACTTTAAACATTTATTTATGAAACAGGATTTCAAAAACAAATTTATATTTTTAGTTTTTATAAATTGAATTGACTGCATTTTAAATTGAAACAAACTTCAATTGCTTTCAACTTGAATTGAATCAAATTTAAATTCACATCAATCTGAATTGATACGAGCTTCAATTGAAACAAACTTGAATTGAAACGAACTAGAATTGTTCCAACTTGAATTGTCCTCAACTTGAGTTGACTCAAACTTGAATTGTCTTCAACTTGATTTGATTCGAACTTAAATTGTCTTCAACTTGAGTTGACGCAAACTCGAATTGTCTTCGATTTGAGTTGATTCGAACTTAAATTGATTCAAACTTGAATTGATACGAACTTGAATTGATTCGAACTTAAATTGATTTGAAATTGAACTGTCTCCAACTTG
>WNHD01004451.1:0-11185 GCA_011057455.1 Ganaspis sp. Gsp50 | reverse complement strand
TTTTGTCACTCTGGCTGCGTTTTAGCGGACACCAAACCTATTGGAGAACATTTGTTTTGGCACCCCCTATTCACAAAAAAATTTTCAAAAAAATAAAAAGTGATGTTTTTCAGAAAATCGAGTTTTTTTATTTGTCAAAAACCGGCCGCCATTTTGTTAATTTTAAAAATTTTTTAAATTTTCAAAAAGCAAAGTAAGATCATCTAAAACGCTATTAGAATTAAAAGAGAAAATTAAAAAATATTAAATCTTGAAGAAAATATAGCGTTTTTAAAAAAAAATTTTCAGCTATTTTACAAAAAATCTGCTTCTACATAAAAATTTTCAAATTCACGTAATTCTGCAAAAAATTTTTTTTTGCAAAACAAAAAAATACTTGTCTCTTTATTTTTCATAAAGAATATCATATTTCAAGGGCAATTGAATCTACAACATGCAGTTAGCTGGTCTGCATGAATTGAAATGGAGCCAGCCACTTAAATAATTTATAATTAATTTACTTACTGAAAATATTTAATTCGTAAGAGTAAACGATCATTCTTGTTTTAAAGAATAATTTTTATCAAGGTTTTTATTAAATAATATGATTCCAACGAGTAAGAAGAATTAAGAACATTTGTAAAACTACGTATATTTTTAGGGAAACCCACTGACAAACTGTATGAAAAGATAAAAATTATATGAACATGTCAATATAAGTTCAGTGAAAGAACTTTATTAATTAAACGTGCAATAAGTGAAGCATAAATGAATTAAATATTTTCATAAACAATGTGAAGAACAGAATTTTTTACAGCAGCACTTTTTTTCTTAAGTGCTTAAAAGTTTTCTGTTCCTCCAATATCAGCCGATTTTTATACGCTTCTTCTTTGTCCAATTGTACAATGAAAAAAATAAGTATGGTTTTCAGCTCATTTTTCTCTGGAATCATTTACATAAGAGTTAATTAGTACTAATTTTAATGCAGAAAGCTGACTTGGTCTTCTTTGAAGCAAGAAAATTAACTAATTCTGTAAGCGGATTAGTACTTTCTTTTGTATATTTGCAAAATATTCAAAATAAATTTTTTAAATATTGTATTTTTATTAAGAAAGGTTCTTATCCTGCTAGAGGCTCTAATTAGTTGTATTTATGGAGAGATTGTTATGTTTTGACCATACAAGGGAGACGCTCCATCACCTTTTTTTTCATTAGCCTTTAACTACTGCTTTGCCAAAGGCTCCAATCGATTTTCATGCTTCAATTTATAAATCCATAAATATGGTGAATTTTGATTTTATTAAAAATGATTCTTGATTTGCACCTTTTTTGTACTTAGCTGAGCACACTCACCAGGTATCTTATTAGATTTTTTAAATTATTAAGGCAGGCCAATGATTAGTTTATTTAAAAAAAAATTTTTTATTATCCCTTTAAGTATACCTGCATACATTATATATATATGTCGTAGGCGAAAAGGAAAATCAGTCGTTTAGCTAAAAGCAGGGCTTCCAGCTAAACGCGGTCGATTAGACAAATCAACCTATACGAGATACTCATTTCTTTATTAGCCTGGTGCAATCAGTCGTTTAGCTTGATGCCTAGGCTTTGAGCTAAACGCCTAAAGCTCACCATGCGAATAGAAAAATAGAAACGTCTATTGTAAATCATAATCAGAGACCATACATATATTTCTTGCATAATTGTAATAAAAATTTATTTTCATTAACTAGAGTTAATTATGCACAAATTAATCAATAAATAACTGATAGTCATAACTCATAATAATAATCAGTAATACATTTATTATTTATTACAACAATTTAAAGATAGCTTTGGATTTCAATATTCTTTTATTGGTATTTAGAATTTTCTATCGTTCACAAAGTTTCTCATTGCCTTGTACAAGTCAGAGTTGAATTTTATTTGTTTCAAAATGGAAAGTGTTGCTGTAAATATGGAAGAAATTGAAACTAAATGCAAAGTAGCAGTTGAAACAACTGCAAGTAATCGGTGTATGTGGAGTAGGAAACATTTCGAAAATGTAAAATCCTTATTAAAAGAGACTAAGTGTGGTAAAAAAGAAAATCTGGTAAAAAATGACCATTACTTAAAAAGATATGATATTTTGGAAATCGGAAACGAGTCTCATGTTATTTTAATGCATAAAAGTGAAGAGAACAATTTAGTATACATACTGGCATTTGAGGATTTTTTTCCAAAGTTATTGGATGCGCATAAAAATACTGATCATGGAGATCGAGACAAAATAATGTATTATATTAAAATATGGTGCATTTCTAGAATTGATGTCGAATTATTTGTCAATTGTTGCCTAACTTGCAATCGCAAAAGAACAACAATTGAAAAAGGTGCTGTTATCTTGTCAATTCCTTCAGTAGATCGTGGACCGTTAGATTTTGCAAGAAATATATGTCTGGTCTCTGATTATGATTTACAATGGACGTTTCTATTTTTCTATTCGCCGGGTGAGCTTTAGGCGTTTAGCTCAAAGCCTAGGCATCAAACTAAACGACTGATTGAACCAGGTTAACAAAGAAATGAGCATCTCGTACAGGTGGATTTGTCTATTCGACCGCATTTAGCTAAAAGTCTAGGCTTTTATCTAAACTTCGGATTTCCCTCTTCGCCTACGACATATACATGTATACATATTATACCGCAAAGCCATAGGCATTTTTTAACTGAGCAACTCAGTCGGTTCAATGATTAGTTTTCATTTTTCTATTCATATATAATTCATATTTAATACTAAGACAATGTTATATTTTTATTGCCATGAATGATTTTTGTAATCCTGGGCAGTATTTTGATATTAAATAGAAAAACTTTCATATTCCTCACAAGACATATAAGGGAAATTATTCCTGAACTGTCCCATGCCCTAGTCAAAAATTGGAATATTTTGTAACTTTGGTAAATTGTTGCTCTACATGACAGTATGAAATCCCTTCAATATAAACTTTTTTGCAACAAATTATATAAAGTAGAGGGGGTGAATTTTGACTTTTTGTGTGATACCGTTATTTTCGAAGCCGTATAATCATGGCACAAATTATTCTTTTAATTTATGTACCTATAGTGGATTTTAATTTATTTTTCATTTACTTTTTAAATATAAATTTGTTTTTTTCCAAAAAATATTTTAACCCCTCTTTTTCAAAACTAATTCTTATTTTAATTCGTCTTAAGTTTAAGACGCAAAAAACTAACTTATTTTGCTGTCTTAAAACGCTAAATGTCTTCAGGTAGGACACTTGATGTCTTAGTTCAAGACATTATCTTTTGCAGTGATAGTCTGGTAATAATAATATAGTCCAGTCAATCTATTGAATTTGGTGCCAAAACAGGGTGTCGAGCAAAAATTGTTTTCGAAATTCCCTGTCTTTTCCCTGACTTTTCCCTGACCAAAGAGAAAAATGCCCTGTCTATTATAAGTAGAGAAATAAAAATTAAAGTTTTAATGCAATAAATTATACTTTGGCATTATGTTTTTTAATCAACAATTTTATTAAAATTATTTAATGGAATTAAAAAAGAAGTAAAAAATATTAAATGTTATAAGAAAAATTGTTTACACTGAAAAATAAACAACAAGAATAAAAATTGAACAGTGATGACAACATTCATTGCAATTAAGTAAAAAATCCCTAAATACAGACTGAATTCCTTGTCTTTTCCCTGACTTTTCCAGATTTTTAAAATTCCCTGTCTATTTCCGGTTTTCCCGATTTTTCCGGTCGCTCGCCACTCTGCAAAAATTGTAACAGGGTACGGACAATTAATTTTGAATGTTCGAGGGTGTGATATAAAGACCCCGTAGTTAACTCCACTTTTCCGGTTGCGGAACATGTTACAGACAATCGTCAAAGTTAAAAAAAATGGATGTTTTTAAAGATTGTTGCTTCCTGATACATTGTTTAGAAAACAGCTTCCTCTTGAGAATGCAGAGCTTTGAAAGGACCTACAAAATGATAGGTCAGAAGTTAAAATGGCATTATTTGTTAATTTGCAGATGAATTTAAACCATTAAAATTGTCACTTTTTTAAATGTTAAATAATGTTGTTAATAATAATGCAATGATTGTAAAACTTCTTTAATGTAATATAATGAATATAATATAAGAAACTTCTAGTTTTTTCTCAGGGGTACAAATTTCTAGTAATAAATAAATTAATTATAAATAAATATTGATTTTGCCATTGTTTAACCAATGTTTTCTTGTTAATTTTCCAATATATTGAATATAAGGCCAGAATTTACTAGTTTTCTTTTCAGTTGTACAAAAACCTAAATTAATTTTTCGATATAATTTAATTAATAAATTAACTTTCAATAACATTTAAACACACTTATGAAAGTGTCAGAACAACATAAAAGGTCATTATATATTAATAAAATGTTAAAATACCTTTCTTTTCGAGAAAGTTTAGTGTATTTCCTTTTTCCGTAAACTAGTGTTCATTCTCTTACTGTATGTTACACTTGTTGTCTCTCATTTTTAAGTTTTAAAGCACGCAAAACTAATGAAACGTTTTTTCACGCTCACACGGAGTGGATGCTCCTACTTATTTTTTACTAGCCTTCTTCCAGCCTCTTACTCGCAAGCTGCTCCCGTGTGCAGTAGGACGTCAAAAATAAATTTTTCTATATCCCCTACCCGAAAGTACGAACTTCCCTTTTACTTTTTCTGCCGGAAACAGCAGTTTTGTGGCCTACTCGAACCAACGTGTGCTCTTATTGGTTACGAGATTTTCGCGGCTCGCTGTCATGACAACTTCATAGCAACCCTGATAACAATAAATTGTTTTTTGACGTGAACTGAGCGTAATTTCACAACTCAAGCCAAGCAACTTTCCCGTAAAAATTTTGGTTTCAGTTTTTATTGACGTTCAAAAAAATCCAATATGGAAAACTCCTCGTTGGAAGGTTCCTCGGACGAAAGTTTTGTGCAAAGTGAAACGTTGCCAACGTTTTTTGTTCTTACTATTCTTTTTCATGTTTCCTTTTTTTGGGAGTTTTTTTATATTTTACGTATAGTACGCTTTTTGTGCCCGCCCCGACCAGCAAAAGCCTCGGCTTCGCCTCGGTTTTGCAAAAATCGGGCAGGCGATACAAAACAGTCGAGCACAATTCAAAACGCTTCGTGAAATGACCAGGAGGGCGCGCAGTAAAAGGCCATAAAAACTAATAACACTCAACACAATTTGATTTATTATTAACATTAATTATTAAACGTACTTTCGGGTGGGGATAATGAAAAGTAGTATACGACACACGAACAGAAAGCTGGATACCCTAGCGAGCGTAATAAAAGGCCTCGGCTTCCCCTCGGTCTTTAAATTAAGCGCGCCAGGAAATCCAGCTTTCTGGCATAGTATCGTGATATACTATTTTATTTAATGTTCTTATCCCGTAGGATTATTCTATATAAAAAAATACTCTTGATTTTTTCCTTCTTTTAAAAAAATATGTAGAGGTCGCTCAAAGAACTTAAGTTTCCCATATAATTAAAATGGGGAAAATTTTTTTTTTCGTATAAATGGTACAGAACCCATCAAGACGAATATTTTTCAACAGGACAACTCTTTCTCTTCACGAGAGTTCAAAGAATAAAGTCCAATTATTTATAAACCATTTTTTAAGATTAGTTATTTCTTATGGACTTACCAAAAAAACCCAAAAACATAAAAATAGAGAAAAAGTGTTAAAGAATATTTATTACCACTCATTATCAGTATTTCAACACATTCTAAATAACGTAAATAAATATAGATTAGTAGAAATTATCTTATGTAATTGCTAAAATGTTTAAACAAATTATATTGTTTATATTGAACTTTTTCACAAATTGAGCCAGAGAGTTTCAACTTCTTCTCAATTTTGCAACTTTTCAAAGCCGTCAGAGCTAAGTAATAACAACAAAACAAGAAAAAAGTTTTTAAAAAGTGTTTAAACAATTATAGAAATTATTATTTTAGGTTGTTGTTAATATCTTGCTTTACAAGCATTGAAAAGTTACAATATTTAGAAAAAGTTGTAACCCTGTAGCTCAATTTATTCAAAAGTTGAAAATGGACTGTATAATTTGTTTAGCCAATTGTTAAAATAATTATTTTCAGTTTTTTGTTTATGCTAGGCTCCAATAGCCTGGAAAAGTTGCAAAATTAAGAAAAAGTTGCAACCCTGTAGC
Source organism: Ganaspis sp. Gsp50 (assembly GCA_011057455.1). NCBI lineage: Eukaryota > Metazoa > Arthropoda > Insecta > Hymenoptera > Figitidae > Ganaspis > Ganaspis sp. Gsp50. The sequence continues at coordinate 4,991 of WNHD01004451.1, read as the reverse complement.
TCAATTAATGCAAAATTCGAAAATAAAGTATATACTTTGTTTAAACAATTGCTAAAATTATTATTTTCAGTTTTTTCTTTGTGCTAAGATCCAAAAGCCTGGAAAAGTTGTAACATTAAGAAAAAGTTGCAATCTTGTAGCTCAATTTTTGCAACTTTCAAAAATAAAGTATATAATTTCTTTAAACATTTGTCTAAATTATTATTTTCTGTTTTTTGTTTTTTATACTGTTTTGACTGTATTCTTAGATCATTATACTAAATAAAAATGCAAAAAGAATTAATAATTAGCAGAAATATGTCCACTTTTGCAAATTTAAAGAGATAAATTCAAATTCGAGGTGAATAAGGCCCGCGCACGAAAATCATCCGTCCACCGACACCTCAAATATAACCATTATAATTATTAACAAAAAATTAAGCTAATAGTCCCGTGATTTTCTATTGAATGGATTAGGTAATAACCTATCATTCATATAATTCTCAACTAAAAATGTTAATATTAACAGCTTGCAGAATTTTTGGAAAAAAGAGATCAAAATCCTCCCTACCAGCCTCTTGACCAAGAATACTTTTTGTTTTTTAAAAGTTGTATAATACTACATAGAATTGAATGGCTTTAATGTTAACTTCATAAAATTAAAATTGACAAAGTTATTCTATTTGTTTATAGAGAAAAAACATACCGTTTTTCAAAAGCCACTATTTTGCAAATTATCAAATCAAATGAAATTCTTCCTTACTCTATGTGAAAGCCCAAAAGTGTCAAGAGTAAAATGACATAAAAAAGAGAATTTGAAAAGTCCAGTTGTGTAGAAATTCCGTGGAAAGTCAATTGGTTGTTAGTTACCAAATGGAATTTTAAATAAACTATTTGTCCCATTTGCTTCGATGGGCTACGCATTTGTTCAGGATAACAGGGAGCACAATTTAAAGAAGATTTACAATCATTGTATTATTATTAACAAAATTATTTAACATTTAAAAAAGCGATATTTTTAATGGTTTACATTTATTTGCAAATAAACAAATAATGCAATTTTAACTTCTGACCTATCATTTTGTAGGTCTTTTCGAGACATGAATTTTCAAGAGGAAGCTTCTTTCTGTACAATGTACCAGAAAGAACAATCTTCAAAAACAACCATTTTGCCAACTTTGACATTTGTCTGTAACAAGTTCCGCAACCGGAAAAGTGAAGCAAACCAGGGGGTCTTTATATCACACTCCCGAACTTTCAAAATCAGTTGTCCGTACCCTCTTACAATTTTTGGCACCAAATTTAATAGATTGACCACAGAAAACCTGGGCAATGTCGACAATGCCCGGTCATTCAGGGACCTTGTTCGTCTCCCGCACATTGACCGTAACATATATATTGTTTTTCAGTCTGAGGAAGTTAACGATATGTTGACGAGAGGTCGCTTCAATAAAGACGGACTTTTATATTAATCTGTTTAGTGTTTTTATATTTTTATAAAGTCACAATTAGCTACACAAACTTGCTCCAATGGATCAATTAAAAATTGTTGGTAATTAATTAACAAACGACAGCAATGAACTTCTGCATTTGCCAGTTAACCAATGCAATATTGTTTTATTATTGGCTAAATCTTGTGCTGATTTTATTTAATCAGGATTCATTAAAAATCTTCAAAAATTAATTTTAAATTTTTATTAAATTATAATTTATAATAACTAGTATTACAAATTACAGTCAAACAATTATTAATAAATGATTCTTTATTTAAATAATTATAGACTGTGAGTATGGTAAACAACACCATTAAATTAATTGTCATCATGAGTGATGGTAACGAACAATCTCTCAGAGAGAGAGAGAGAGAGAGAGAATTAGAAGCACAGCTCCGATTTTAATAAAAATTTAGGATTTCGTGATTTTCTACATGCAGAATGAAAATACTTTATAAAATTTAAAGTTTGACAGTTGACAGTTGTCATATGAATTGTCAGTTTCTTTAAAAATAAAATAACTTTTTTGAAAATGACAACTATGTTTTAGGGCTCGTTGATTTAATTTAATGTAAAATTTGAAGTTTGATAGTTATAGGCTGTCAAATTAGCTGTTAAATTCTTACAAAATTAAGGAACTTTTTGGAAAATGATACTTTAAATTTAATAGTTTATAGATTAAGAATTAATTATTACTCTCTCCAAAAATTAAAAAATCTTTTCCAAAATTACATATAAAAGATTTTAAATATCGCTCATCTCGAATTTGATGTAAAATTTTAAAGATTGATTGTTGATAGCTGTCAAATTTAAAGTTCCAGCATGAATAACTGATAAGTAAACTGAAAATTCAAAATATTTCCCGATAATAACAACTACAAGTTTTTAAGACTCGCTTATAACGAAAATGAAGTCCAACTTAAAGTTTGACAGTTGACAACTTTCAAGTGAACTGTCACTTTCTCTAAAAATTAATAGATTCTACGGAAAACGGAATCTATAAGGTTTAAAAAAATCGTTAATAACGAATTCAAAGTCAAATTTAAAGTCCGGCATGGCAGTTGACAGCTTTTAAATCAACTGTTCATTTCTTTAACAGTTAAAGAATCTTCCCGAAAGTTATATCTGAAAGGTTGCAAGACCTGCTGATAGTAAAGTTAAAGTTAAATTTGAAAATTTTGACAGTTTACAGCTGTCAAATTAACTGTCAGTTTTAATAGAATCCTAATTGTAAATAATTTAAGTGTTTTTATAATAATTATTGTTACCGTGAATAGTAATACTTGAAAGTCAAATGGAAAACTCTTTCCTTTTGTAAAATTATAACTATTTATAAAAAAACTACTTATTAAATGTAGAATATTACAAAACATCAATTTTGTATTAAAAATAACAATTATTACAGTAAAAGTTAAATTAGTTAAAAGTTAGTTCGTTTCTAGTAAAACTAAATTTTTATCTCCAAATACAGGCTAAATACTGGAACTTACCTACTTCTACTGGAAATAGTCGCTGACCTTCCGACCCTAGTGGGTCTTAAAAGATCCAAGTGAAAAAGAAAAATTCTTGTCTGGAGCTGAAAATCGTACAAAGTTTAGTTTAATGGACGAGCATTACAGCCACCAATTATTATTAAGTTTCATCAAAATGTGTTGGAGGGGGGAGGTCAATTTCTTTCTAAACAATGGACTTCGGTCTAATTGAGTGTATGAGTTCTTAAATGGTAGGAGTTACAAAAATTTTGTCTCTAGATATTCGAGAGGTTTTTTTCTGTTCATTCGAAAATTGTAAAAATTGTTTTTGAAAAAATCCAAATTTGACAAATTTTTTCGAAAATAGAAGTGTTTATGACTTTTTCAAAAATCGACCCTATTTATTTATTTTCTTTATTTTTGTGAAAAAACAATCTTTGTGTACTTTCAGTTCACCAATAATGAAGTGTAACGATTTAAAATTCTGCCATAGAAATTGACAATCGCAAATTAAAATCTAAATTAAAATTAAACAGAATTCCTCATTAAGATAAAATTGAGCAATAATAAATAGGAGAAATGAGACGATTAAATAAAATAAAAACAATAATTAAAAATCAAATAACAAAATTGTATTATCGTTCATATATAAAATCGTAAAAGACCATTGACGAATCATTAAAATATAAATAAAAAGAACAATCGCCCACACATTTGTCCACTCTGCGATTGTTACAAAAAAAAATAAAATGTCAAAATAAAAAGCAAACTAAAAAGTAAAATAATACTTACCATAGCGGAACCGTTACGATTAGTATTCTATTAGTTAATCGACACTAATGGGCTACTAATGGGCTACTAATCGATGGATCAAGCCCTCACCAATCATAACGCTAGAAAGCCTGAATACTGCGGGCTCCGACTCTCAAGCTCGCAGGATGCAACACGAAAGTTACAATTTCAGGCTTTCCAGCGCTCTGTTTGATGCGGACTTCATTCATCGTTGCTCGTTATACACCTCAAGCGCGCACTTGTCAAATATTAGGAAACTCTTATTTCTTGGTGAATAACTACCGTATCACGTTATTTTGGCATTGAACTCTAAGCTCTACATTAAAACTGATCTCACAAATACAATATTTTAAAAAAGAATAATAAATATTCGACAGAAAATGCTATATTCTACTTTTTAACATTTGCAACGTTCTACTTTCAATCTCGCAAAGGTTGTAGATCGCAAAACAATATTTACTGCCTAATATTCATTCTATTTACCAAAATTCAGTGGAGCCAACTTGTATTCATTGTCAATAAGAGAAAATAATGTGATAGAAAGATCCATTTCGTCTAAAAGAATCAAAGGGATTGTATCTTTCCTGTTTCACGCTGCGAGCTTGAGTGTCGAAGTCCGCAGTATTCAGGTTTTCCAGCGTTCTGATTGGTGCTGGCTTCAACCATCATTTGTGAGTTATACACAACAAGCGCGCAACTAACAAAAATGAGAAAACCTTATTTATTCTTTATTATTAAACTTTTTCTACTTAAATAAGGTATACTTTTCATATTTCTTACTTGCCTTAACGATTTCTGTAAAAAAATTTAAAAATACATTTAATCTGGAATCAGGATGCACGAGAAGTTTCGAAATGCACTGAATTGAATTGCGCTTTACACATGCCAAATGCGCAACTAACAAATATTATAAAACCTTAGTTATTTTTCATTATAAAACATTCTTTTACTCAAGTAAAGTATAATTTTCATAGTTCATATGTGCTTTAGCCATTTTTGTAAAAAAATATGCAAAAATATATTTATTTTGCAAACAGAATGCGCGAAAAATTTTGATATGCACATGTAATTGTCAACGTTTGTAAACATTCCACAAGTTAAGTATGCCCTTAAAATTGTATTCTACATTAAAACTCAGCACACAAACAATATTTTAAAAAAACTAGAACAAATATTGTACAGAAGATACTATACATTCTAATTTTTGACATTTGAGACGTTATACTTTCAATCTCACAAAGGTTGCAGACCGCAA
>WNHD01004450.1:0-11187 GCA_011057455.1 Ganaspis sp. Gsp50 | reverse complement strand
AAGGGTACGAACTGTGATCCCTGCATTTTTTTGATATCAGAGAATTTATTGAGTCACTCAATAAATTCCCTGATATTTCCCGGTTTTTCAGGTACTGCAGACACCCTGGTCTTGGATGTATGATTTCCAAGTCTCGAAATATCACACAAACAAGTTCTCAACGTCAAATCTCCCGCTCTAAGTATCTCACGTGCCGGAAAAAACTCAGGGCTAACCGGCGCGAACCCTCGATCCGCAATCGCAAAGCCCTAGGCATTTTCCAACTGAGCTATTCATTTTTGTCGCTTGGCTGGAAAACTAGTCTCTAAATTTTTATCATTAGAAATTAAATACTAATTAAACTACTAATTTGAGTATTCAAATTCTATTATTAAAAATAAGTAAAATTCTATTAGATATCAGTAAAATTAACCGATCGCAACATGGTAATCTAAGTGTTGTACAAACGATTCTCTGTCTCTACATGGAATTTGGTACCTATACCCATCCCAGGTAGAAATATACCACTGACATAATACTGGTTCAGTACTAACGTCGGAGTTTATTATAAACTGGCCCAATACGGGCTCATAACGCTCTTTTCTCCGCCAAAGTACTGATTAAATCAATCAGTACTATACCAATACTGGGTTAGTACTGATTGTCAGTACTAACCCGGTCTCACGAAATTGCCGTCTCACAAAATTGACGTCTCACGAAATTTAGGTCGCACAAAATCGACGTCTGACGCAATTAACCTATAACGAAATTGATGTCTGAAAAATTAAAAAAAAATTAAAGAAAAATGTAAAGAAAAATTTTTATTTTACAAATATATGTTAGAAATTTTTTTTTATTTGGTTTATATATTTTGTTTATAATATTCATAATTATGATGAAACATCAATGCGTGTTAATAGTGCAGAAGTCTCAGATCACGATATTATAAAATTTATGTATAATATATAGGATATACAGGGAGAAATTTTAATTTTCAGTAGTGGTCTTGAAAATGACCTTGAAAGTGACGAAGAATCGATTTTCAAATTATTTTAAAATAATGTGTAAATCAATATCGATAAAACTTTAATGTTTCTAAATATTAGAGAAGTCGTACAATCAGATTTTTATTTTATATTATACATCTTATAATTGCTTATTGGTAAAAAAAAGATAAAATCTAAAAGTTACAAATTAGCATCTTAATATAATGTAAGATTAGAAAAACTACACTTTTCTGGAACAATTTGAAGAATTAAAATGTGCATCCATAAGAATTTTTTTCAAAAGGAAAATCACCCTTCACGTCTTCACAAAGTTGACTCAGTTCCCGAAATTTCTTTTTTGGATATTCCTTTTTTTGTTGGATACCGTATAAAAAGAGAAGGAATTTTTTGAATATTAGAAACACTACACTTTTTTGGGACAATTAGAATTTTTAAAATATGTGCATCATAAGAATTTTTTTAAAAAGGAAAATCACAATTCATGTCTTTGCAAAGTTGACTGTGTTCCTGATTTAGGGGATTCGGGGCCGAGACCCTTATAGTTTCTCTATTACGTCCGTCCGTCGTATGGCCGGATTCTGAGCAGGTTCTTGAGAGGCTCCATATAGGCTCTAGAGAGGCTTTCTGAAGGTTCTATAAAGGCTCCTACAGACTCCAGAAAGACTTCCTAGAGGCTCTGAGGAGGCTTTGGGGAGGCTTTCTGGAGGCTCTGAGAAGGCTTTGGAGAGGCTTCCTGGAGGCTCTGAGGAGGCTTTGAGAAGGCTTCCTACAGGCTCTGGAAAGGCTTCCTGAAGGCTCTAGGCTGGCTCTAGGAATGCTCTAGGGAAGCCCTGGAGAGTTTCTGCAGAGTTTATACGACGTTTGAATAAAAGCTTTGGGGGTATTTTGTTGACTCAGGTTCAGCCCGGAAACCTTCGATTGCAGACGCATTGCGACTGCTTTTCGTACTGATTTTTTTTGGATTTTCCTTTTTTCGTTGAATTCTGTATAAAAAGAGAAGAAATTTTATGTATATTAGAAACATTACACACTTCTGGAGGAATTTGAATTTTTAAAAACGTGCATCAATAAGACTTTTTTTAAAAAGGAAAATCACCCTTCACGTCTTTGCACACGCACTCAATGAGGTTGAAATCCCATGACTACTTTTTTCTTTGCGTTTTAAAACTATGACATTTTTCTTTCTTCTGGTTGATTTGGCCTTAGGTACAGGCGAATCTCTATCGGGTGCACTTCTATCAAATGCACTGTTTAGTTTGGCTAACAGTTAAGGTGTAGCGCGAGGCAAGGGGAATGAAACCACGCGACCTTTAAATCCCGTACCGTCGGTACTGCAGTTATCTTTTATTCTTTACGAATTTCAAAGTTGGGCGCATTTAAGTTGTTGATACGGTCCTGAATGTTTACCATTCCATCAAATGCATCCTACACCCGAGATGTGCACCCGATAGAGATTCGCCTGTACACTTCTTGCAGAAGTGGGGGTTACCAACAGCCAGTAGGAGTTGACTTTCGTCAACTATACAATTATACGTTCTGTGTAGGGAGTTTGTCCAATTCCCGAATTGCGTTAAATTTGGATAAATCATGATCCGAATAAAGATGGAATTTGGTGTCGTGGATTCCGTTAGATGAATTGATTCCTGTGTAGAGAGTAGAAAACCAGCCTCTCAGGAAAATTTATAGGTGTTGTTAAATCCTGGGTAGAAATCAGTATACGGCCCTGTCCACAGTCCAAGGTAGATGAAGTGGATGGCTTGTCCAACAATAGCGAGGGAAGATTTGAAAGGAGATTGGTTTACAGGATGACTTAAAGTTTGATTAAAATTAACAACGTACAAAATTAATTCAGAATAATTATAAATTTTGATTCCTTCTCCTCCAATTTTACCCCTTTCACCCGTACGTCCCCAATGTTGTTAATTTATTAAGGATTATCAAGATCCAATTAAGAAATTACGATTGCCCATTATTATAAAGAAAAAAGAGAAAAAAAAACAAAAAAATATTAGAAAACTATGACGGTACAAATTTGATGGAAGTTGAGCTCTATATAAATCCCGACATAGGCTATTCCGATTGGATCTATAGATCAAACAATCAGATTTTTAGACCTCATAAAGGTTCCAATAGCGTAAACAAATTCCTTATTAGGATCATACAGTAATCGGTCAAAGATAAGATTGTTAATAGAGAATTCTGGAATTTTTGATCGTAAATAAGCCAAAAAAGACGGTCTTGCTTCTGAAAGTAATGGACAGTCCCCGATGATGTGGTCCAAAGTTTTAAGTGAATCTCTACATTCACACTCCAATGGAAGCGACCATCTCATCTTCTGGAAGTGATCTGCTGTGCAGACGTGACCCGTTCTTAGTCTCGTGACTAGATTGATGTATCTTCTTGGGGCGTTGCAACTAGAAAACCAGGGTCTGTTTCATTTCTGTGATATAAAGTCAAAATATTTATTCCTAGTATTGTTTAAAGGAGGGTTTAGGGGTCTAACACTTGTGGACCTGGATCGCTCATGGGAGAATGGCCAATTAAACTTGATCCAGTCCTGGAAAGTTTTTTGATTCTCCCTCAAAAGATCCTGTACATAGAGGGAAGAAAAGTTACCAAAATGTAAATTAAGGGAGAGTTTAGCAAGTTCATCGTTCACAACGTTGCCCTTCAGTTCGATATGTGATGGGATCCACATAAACGCAATCTCTTGATCCTCTGCAACTAACATTTATTTTATTCTGCGAAAGATTTCCAAAATTAGGGGGTGAGGATTCTTTAGGGTCGCTCTATTCTTGATTTCGTTAAGCGCCGACAGGGAATCGGAGAGGATGATGGATTTTTCAATTCTTTCAGTAGCAATATATTTTAGGGCTGAAACGACAGCATAGAGTTCCGATGAAATGACTGATGTGAGATCATTTAGACGAGTACAGAATTTGATTTCACGAGGGGGACAGAAGAAAGCGCATCCTGTTCTAGGTCTGGAAGGGTCGATAGAGCCATCTGTAAAAATTGTAGTGAATTCAGGAAATTCTGCGCTAAGGTGGTTTTTAAGAGCGGTTTCCGGGTCAGGGGCTGACTTAATCTCCTGTCCTGTAGTTAAGTCGATTTTGATTTGTAGAAAAATGTCTTCCCAACTATTATCGAAAGGAGAAGGTTTGCGGCAGTTGTTAACCTTGGGAGCTTGAGAAAAGGAGAATTCGTAAGCATCTAAAAGAGCAAATCTCTTAACATATTGTTTGCTTTTCTTTAGTTTTTGAGTTCTCTCTTTAAGGAATTTAAGTTTTGGGATAAGCGGGTTAGAACTCCACATTCTACTTCTAAGGATCATTCTGTGCGATAATAAAGATCTTCTGCAATTAAGTGGGAACTCGCCGGACTCTGACAGAAGAATCAAGCGCGGAGTGGAGGACATACAGCCCAGAGCAACTCTCAATGCCTCATTCTGTATTCTATCCAGGATGGCTAGATTAGTTGCGCTGGCACGCTCAAATAATTGTGCTCCCCACTCCAAGTGGGCCCTAACAAGTCCCCTATAGACTTTAAATAAGGCTGATGGGTGTGCTCCACCCGAGACCCTAGCCAGAGCTTTCATGATATTTATTGCTTTATGGTCCTTAAGGGCGATCATTTTTACATGGGGGAGCCAGGTGAATTTCCTGTCTAGCATAACCCCCAGATATAGCAGTTTGAATGGGGATAGATTGAGAGCCTAGATTCATAGTTAGGTCTACAGTTCCAACGCGCGATCTTGAGAAAACACATAATTGGGTTTTGTCTATAGCTATTTCAAGACCTCTTTTTTGGAGACAGGGTTTTAAAAGATTAATTGCTCTGCTCATTTCCTCCAAGGCCCATCTAAGGTTTTTATATCTGATATAGAACAAAATATTATCCGCGTATTTGGCTATTCGAATGTGCTGGGAGAAAAGGAGCATAATCTTCCTCAAGGCGATGTTAAATAGGAGTGGAGAAAGAACTCCACCCTGAGGAACACCAACTCCGCAAATTTTTGGATGTTGAGTCTCGTTCGAGAAAAAGAGTTCTCTTTTTGAAATCAGAAAGGTTACAAAATTGACCAGTTTTGAGGGTGTTCCTAATTCCACCAGTTCTCCAAAAACTGAAGCCGGAAGAACATTATTAAAGGCACCCTTCATATTTATAGCTGCAACCAAGGCAGCTATAGCTGCCTTGGACAAAACTCTGGAGATCAACCACCACCGTGCTCACACAGTCCATCGAGGAGATATCCTTTCTGAAACCGAACTGGTTCCTGGGTATCCATTCTCTAGATTTTGATAGAAATTCCAATCTTTTGTGAATAAGTCTCTCGAACAACTTACACAGCACCGAGGTCAATGAAATCAGACGAAAGCCCTTTCCTGATGGTTTGGGTATGAAAAAAACTCGAGTTTGGCGCCACTGAATGGGGAAATTAGAGGTTAAAAAGAAACGATTGTATAGTTTTAATAGAAATTGCAGGGAATTTACTGATAGTCTACGCACTATTTCGTATGTGATCTCATCGAGCCTTGGGGCTGTATCACGTTTGCAGGACGAAAGAGCAACAGAAAATTCCTCCCACGAGAACTCTCCATTAAACATTTTGTGGTGTTCAGGTTCGTCAGTCAAAATAGGTAATTCCGTAGGCGGAATATTTGGTTTGACTAAGTCATCCTGAAGGACATTGAAGGTTTGGGAGTTGAGGTCAGTGAAGAGGTTAGAGCTCAATGGGGAAGTTCTGCTATAAAAGGCTCGAATGATCTTCCAGATTTCTGCTGGAGCCTGTGTGATATCAATTGAATCAATGAAGGAGTTGTAAGAGGAAGTTTTCTTTTTTTTAAAAAAGTTTTTGACCAAAACGTTAATACGGAGGAAACAATCCTTGTAGTCAGGAGTCTGATATTTGAGGTATTCTTTTAACATATATCTTCTCAGGACAACCACATCGTTACAATCCTCATCCCACCAGAAAGGCTGAGCCTTTCTGCATCTGCCTGATGTGGGGGGAGGGTAAAGCACTCCACTATCGAAAAGGGAGGATCGAATGATTTTCAGAAAGTGGTCATATGAAGACGAAGGATCCAGGTTTATAAAAGAAGTGTCGAGGTTCACTATTTTATCCTCAACCAGTTTTGAGAATTGATGCCAATCGACTTCTTTTAAGTTTAATCTTCGTGGGGACTGAGATAAAGTGGTGACCGGTGCAGAGCCAAGAGAAGCAAGTACAAGTAAGTGATCAGAACCAAAAGTATCCTCCGTGACTCTGATCGAAGGAATGTGAAGTAGGGTATCCGGAACAAAAATTAGGTCCAAATTATTGTTAGCTCTTTCGGGACCACTTATACTGGTTGGATTAGAGTCGTTCAGAGAAACTAAATTTGCTTCAGTAGTAGTTGAGAGGAGATGAATCCCTCTTTTTGATTCAAAATTAGCCCCCCAGTTCCAGGAATGAGCGTTAAAGTCGCCCATTAAAACTATAGGATCTCCTGGAGTGAGATTAGCTAAAAGATTCTGGAATTTCGGTATTTGGGGGAGCATAAATTGATATGAACTGGATTTTACCATATTTGGTTTTAATTGATACTCCCACCGCCTCTAAGAAGAATAGATATGTTCCTTTGAAATTAAGTGAAACAACACATAAATCGCGTTTTACAAGGAAGGCCGTTCCACCCCCCATTCGGGGTTGAGGGCGGTCGAATCTGAATGAAATATAACCTTTGATACTCCAATTTTGTAGATCTGGAGATAACCATGTTTCGGTAATCGAAAGAATATCAAGATCGTACGTTTGTAGTAGGGTCTCAATTTCAGAAGTCTTTCCTACAACACTTCTGGCATTCCAAGTGCCAAATTGTATGTAAGAGTTCGAGGACATAATGCGTATGGGGTAAAAACAACTAACACTAATAACTTAATAGATACAAAACAATAAATTATTCTTTATTGATAGAGGGAAAAATCAGTCTCTCTGGAAGGGCGACTGACTAAGAATAAGTTGAGTAAAGAAAAAAGAAAAAAGAAAAGGACACACAGAGAGTAGATCAACCAGCTCGGTTACTAGAGGGAAAATTCGACCTCCAAGAAACGTGAGTGCAACATGGTCGACAAGAGAACAGATAATCTGAACATGCAATATTAATTTGATTATACACCTGTTGAGGTCGATATTCAACTTATTACCTCTAATTAACTTACAATTTACAGTTTCAGCAGTCTGCTTAAAAGTTCCGCAATAAGGAGACTTATACAATGAATACAATTAAATAATTACTATATATCCAGGTTCGAGGAAAACAATTATAAAAAAAATAGTTTATGTTGGTAGGTTGTTAGGAGGAATTATTATAGATGAGCTAGGACCAGCTTCTTTCTGAAGATGGTTAAGGCTGTCAGAAGTAGATGGAATGAAGAGAGATAGACCTCTTAGTGTTGCTGAGGCGCCCGGATCATTAATATTCGGCAGGGAGGGGAAAGGGGTAGCTAGGTCAATCAAATCTGCTGTTTGATTGGTAAGGTTATCTAATTCTAGTTCATTTGGTGAATCTTGATTCGGGACCGGGGTGGAGGATCTCAGAGCTGAACTTCATTGATTGGATGCATCACCCCGTCCAAGTCGAGAAGGGGGGCGATCAGACCGATCGCCTTCCGTCAACTCAGAACTAGGGTCGGAAGAAACCAAAGGGTTCTCCATAGCAGCTTCCGGTTGATCATTATTATTATTGTTAAGGTCGAGAGGTCCCTGTTCACACTCGGTCCGGGTCGAATCCTCCATCGATCTGGAATGATCGTCATAATCATAGAACAGTTCTGACTGCTTTCTTTTAAGAAAAGCGATCGCTTCGTTCCGGTCTATATTCCGAAGCAGTTTGATTTTAAAAATTTCGAATTCTCGTTTGTACACCCGGCAATCTGAGGAGGATGCCAAGTGATTACCTTTGCAATTGACACATCTACTTGGCAGAATGAGATTGTTACAATGAATGAAAAGATGACGTTGAGCACAATATTCACATTAAGGGTGCGAAGAGTTACACTGCTCTTCAATGTGACCAAATTTTTGACATTTAGGGCATCTAATTGGCTTCGGAACAATTGGAGTGATCTGAAGAGCTACTCCTCTCGAGTATTTGAATTTAGGGATGTATGTGCATTTGAAGGTATATTCAATCCTTGAAGAGAGGGAACCGTTAATATTATAGCACCTACGAACCTCGTCAATCATTGACAAGGACTCAGGGTCGAGACTCTGGAGGATGACGTGACCGATCTCTCAGGAGAAAAATCTCTGTTAAATCTCCTTTTTCTTATAAATCCCTCTGGAATATATATCCTATATTCACCCAGAGCCAACGAACGGGATTCCACCATCCTGTTGGCATCGAACCATTTTTCCCAATATACTCTAACCTGATTCTTCCCCTTTCTCCTAATCTTTCTAGGTCCTATTGCTAAAGAGTCTATCAATTCTGCAAGGCTAATTGGGTCCAATTTGCCTATGTTTTTACCGATTCTAGAGCTTTCAAGGTTTACTACATAAGAGGGAAGAGATAAAGGAAAATATCGAAGAGTTTTGTTTTCAACATTAGGTTTCCTCAAGAAAAGATCGACAATTGGATCTTCCTGGAGGTTATCTAGAGCAGTAGGACGAGTGTTAGTCATAGGATCTGTAGGTGCAGATGTGTTTGCTGCAAAAGGCTTGTTCTTGGTTTCGGTTGTCTGTTTAGGATCATTTTGTGAAGTAGAACTTGAAGGGATGAGATTTTGGATAGGGGAATACCCTGATTTTGATTTCTCTGGATTCGATGCCTGATTTGTGACTTTGTACTTTTCCATTAATTTACTAAGTTCACAATTAGCTGTAACAAATTCAGTTAAATTTTTTAAGAATAAAATTAGATAACAGAAATGTTGCTTTAGATTGTAAAAAAAAAATGATTGATCATATATTTCACAAAGTTGTTGTCTCGTATAATTATTACAATTCAATTTTACAATATAAATAATTTTAAGTCACATCATCAAAATCATTCAAAGATTACACATTCATTCATTTACTACAAATTCATATAAGGAGATTCGATTTTAGGCCTTTAAAATATCGTGTGGTCAAGTTTCTTGATTTATAAAAAAAAGATATTATGTCGTCATTCACCGATATGAGTCAATGTAAAATATATCTACTCAATAAATGTAGAAGTCAGAAATTCTCGATGAAGGTGTATCGCCGCAATCCGCAAAGAGGTAACAATACGTGATTAGCTCCACTTCCGTGATCGGCCAATTCTCGGAGTCAAATTTGGTTTTGCAGAACTCTGGATTGCAATTTTTGACGCAAACAACCTTCTTTTTTTAGAGATAGAATATGAATCGGTGACGATATCGTTGTCGTTGGTAAAAGCGATTCTCTCGACACTAGTGATAAAAATGCCGTACTCACTAACCGCTAAAACATACAAATAAAGTATAAAAACACAGCTTAAATACCAATACTAGATTATTTTAAAACAATACTCGGATATTTACCCCGATTGGGCGTTGTGTCCTACGTGTGAGTGATGCGGCTTTACAATTAATTGTAAGACTTTAAATCAGTCCCTTGCGTGTCTTCACCGCAAAGGGCACTTGACCACTAAATTCTGAGTTTTAGAGTTTCACAACTTCTCGAATACTAATATCTCTGACTCATTGTCAGTCACATCCCCACTCTCAAATCACATTTCGACGATCATACTTATAAATCTATTCTCACATAGCTTTATTCTAAATTCCGGTAGAATTCATTTTTTGAGTAGGAGAATCAGGACGAGTGATTACCGGTTTCTTGAGGTTAAGGGGATCACAGGTCGAGTCCGAGTTGTTTCGAGAAGAAATGCAAGATTCCATAGGGGAGATTGTCTTTCTTTTTGAAGGATTAAAACTTGGAAGAGCATTAAGAAATTCAGGAGATAAAACTTGAGCTAGCAATGGTTGAGAAACTTCTCTAATTGATAGAGTTGAGCGATTTGAGGGTGGAGGGTGTGAAGCATTTTGAGGAGGGGGAGGGTCCGTAACTCGCGAAGGGGTCACTTTTCTGCGTGGAGATTCCTTGTGAGCCATTGAACGGCCCCTTCCTTTAGATCTGCCTCTCCCAATTGCGGTGGATAGAGCAGGTTTAGTAGGAGTTATCGAGAACTGTCCAGTTCCTGAGTTTTTATATGTGAATTTCTCCATGATTACCTAAAAATAATATAGTAGTAAGTACAAGTCTCAAGAAGGTAGTCTGCAACAATAGATATAGTATTTATAAAGACTGTTAGTTGCAATCAATTATAAAGAGAAATAAATTATGTTTCAATATTACTAAAATAATTATTTAGTCCTTGAACCTGGAATAAACAATTATATTATGAACCACATAGTAAACAAATAACAAATTCACACCAACAGAACAAAAATAAATTATAAAAGAAAAGAAGGCACTTACGAGATTAAGACTGATTGAGATGGAAAATCCTCAGACTTATGTGTTTACGCCAATCTGAACCAAGATAATACGGAAAATCCTTAATAAACAATCAAAGAGAAAAACAATTATATTATAAAAATTGTTTTAAGTAAATAAATGAGATAAAATAATAAAAACGGGTGGTGTTGGAAGGAAAGGAATCCTTGAATGGATTCCAGATTTAATGATTAATAATTTACACAATTTTAATTTGTCAATTTCAATCAATTTTAAGTGCTATCAAAACTAATTTTTCGGAAAAAGAATGACATTATGGATAAAGATAAGGAGTAATTGAATAGGGATATTGGCTATTGTATGTTGTTTGTGATGATTTAGTGATTAAATCCAGTTTGTTTACGTTTGAAAGTGATCCAAGATAACAAAATGGAAGTAGCGTCGGATGAATTTAATAACTAAGCTTCGACGAAAATTTTGAAGATTTGAGTCTTTCCACTTTTAAATGAATCACTCCTCCTTCGAATGCAATTTCCTGACTTACTTGAGAAAATAGCTATATAATTGCGTTTTTAAACTTCATCATGGTGTTAGGAATCGAGAAGGAAAAACAGATTGTGGTTGATTCTTGGAATTTTGAACTGGTTCAGGAATCATTTGAAAAGAAACTCGTATTGTGAAAAAATTGAAGAATCAGATTGGAAGTTAGTTAAAATACAAATTTAACGGTTCAGATGCCAATTTTAAGGA